>JANHFK010004273.1:183481-195112 GCA_036250565.1 Sibynophis collaris
GGGACCTTGGAGGTCTTCTAGTCCAACCCCCTGCCTAGGCAGGAAACCCTACACCACTTCAGACAGATGGTTATCTACCATCTTAAAAACTTTCAGTGTTGGAGCATTCACAACTTCTGGAGGCAAGTTGTTCTACTGTTCTTATCTGGGATGACAATGAAGACTCTTATAGGGAAGAGATGAAGGCTTTGGTGGACTGTTGCAATAAAAATAACCTGGTTTTGAATGTTAATAAAAACAAAGGAGATAATTGTTCATTTTAGAAAGAGCGGACATAGTCATTAAGGCTGCAGCTGTAGAGGTGGACAATAGCATTAAGTATCTGACAATAACATTATCTGGCCAGATAATGAATAATGTAACTTGGTCTCTTCATGTATTATCTTTAGTGAAGTTTGCAAACCAGCATTTGCATTTCCTGTGTCAGATGAGGAGAGCACATCTTTCTCCTTCTGTCCTGGCCACTTTTTACAGAGGCACTACTGAGAGTGTTTTAACAAACTGCATCATTGTTTGGTTTGGTGCAGCAGTGCCTCAGATAAAAAGTTCATACAGAGAGTGGTAAGTACAGCTGAGAAGATTATAGGAAGCTCACTTCCCATTATTCAGGATACTGACAAAGTTTTTATTCTATTCTATTTTACACCTACCACATCACAGTAATTAGGCATTTTGCAAATTAATGGCATATTTGAATGTTCTTTTGAAAGCTGCTTTAAAATATATTCTTTCCCTAAAGAGAAATGAAGAAAATGGAGAAGAAGCTGAAAATTCTGTCAAGGAGTTCCGTCCTGGAAAACTGAGACTAACATTTGAGGAAATAGAAAAACAAAGGCAAGAGGAGGAAAAAAGAAGAGCAGAGGAAGAGGCCCGGAGGCGTATAGAAGAGGAGAAAAAAGCATTTGCTGAGGCAAGAAAAAGCATGGTAGGTATCTTTTTAGCTATTCCAGCTAGCTTTAGCTGTTCATTTTTGCTAGTTTCATTTATCAACCATTAGTGGCATTACACAAATGATTTAACATCAAGTTGTAACACTGGGGGAAAAAAACCCTCCCTCTAAACAAATCCCAAACTTAAGCCAAAAGAGCTAGAGCTAGACTTCTCTGTGAATCAAGGATTCTGTGGAATTTTCCCTGGGGAGAGGGTTAAATAATTTTTACTGGTATCTCTTTCACATACGTCCCTCTCCACAGTTTTCTTGTGCTGTTTTCAGTACTCTCAAATCTTTTAGGGCAACCCATAGTCATAACGACTAAGACTAATTGATATTTATTTCGATCTGCTGAAACATGAAGACTGGCCAGACTAAAAAAACACAAAAAATCAATTTAATTGAAATGCTCTCATACTATAGATTTACCTATAAAGTTATTTCTAGGTCATCATTTGAGTTAGAAAGATTATCAAGGTCATATATAGTTTTTTAAAATAATAAGTCAGGGATATTTGTTCCACATTTTTAAATGATCAGTTGACTGTGTTTCATGATTAATGAATAAAAGATAGTAGTAGTAGTAGTAGTAATAATAATAATAATAATAATATATTAAAATAATTATGAGAAAGTTAATTTAAAAAACCAGAAAAGAAACCAAGTTATAACTTCAAAAATTAGTGCCAATTTTTAAATCTCAGCTCAGACTGAGGAAACAATAATATGCTGATTTGTTTACTACTTTGAATGAAGTTGGATCATGTAAATGTCTTTACAGTGGTATTTATTTATAAAATTTATTTACCACTCATTTTGTTTCCAAGGACTCCTGTTGGTTTATTTCAGATTATGATAATCCAAACTCTCAAAATTTGACCAAAGCATTAATAAAGATAAATGTATTAGTCCATATAATTATCAACATGTAATCTATAATTTAATGTTTATACTGAACCCATTGTTAATGAACCAGATTATTTTTTAATAGGGGCCAGATGATGAACTTTCATTAATGTCAAAAACTGCATCTCAAGAATCTCTGACGCCTGGAAAACTGGATATTAATTTTGAAGAATTACTGAGACAAAAAATGGAAGAAGAAAAAAGACGCACAGAAGAAGAACGCCGACAAAAATTGGAACAAGAGAAGCAAGAATATGAACTGCTCAGACAAGAAATGGGACAGGTCTGTTTTAAGTTGCAAGATATTTACCTCCTTGATAACAAATTTTTAATTTATAAAATATGCAATTTCTATGGTTAAATATTTTAATTAATTAACTTTGATGTTCTCTGAGCTTGGGGTTTTTTTTGCAGACATTACTTGATTAGGTAACATCAGTGCTATTGAGTCAGGGGTTTGCTCTCTGTAATGCCTTGCCAGTGTGAATAGGGGTGTGGTTTTCTCCTGGTTAGTTCTTTGATTAAGGTAGTGTTTTCTGCTTGCCTATTTTGTGTTAATCCCTGCTTATCTGGATATAGGCCTCTGGAGATATTTTCTAGTATTATTTCTTTCTTAGCTTTTTTTATCTCTATATGTCTGTTATTTTTTATTGTATTTTCTTCAGGCATTCTTTGTTCTTTGCTAATTTCAAACATTTTATTCTAATAGGAGGAGGAGGAATGTGAAATCTTTGAGCTAAGCAGGGAATATGAGGAACTGATAAAGTTAAAAAGAAGTGGTTCAATTCAACCAAAGAACCTAAAGAAAAAATTTGAAAAAATTGGACAATTATCTGAGGAAGAAACACAAAAAAAAATTGAAGAAGAGAGAGCAAGGAGGAGAGCTATGGATCAAGAAATAAAAGAAAGAGAAGCAGAAAAATTTCAAGAGGTATGCTATTTTTTAAGTATATAGAGAAATAATTGGTGGCCATCATTTAATCAGTTGTGACTGTCTGGATACTGGAGGCTTCCCAATATAATTTTAAGACCGTTTATAGTTTGGTCATTATCATGTGTCAGCTTAGGAGAAAACAGATGTGGCTGTAACAAATGAGCATTCAAAGGAAAATGATAGCAAAATGTTATCAAGGAAACAGAATTCTGGATCTGCATAACTATCTCTGATAATCTTATACATCTGGTTTATTTATTTATATCCCTCCTTTATTGTTTTTATAAAGTCAGTGAATATACCTAATGCTCCTCCCTCTCGAATTTTCCCCACAACCCTGTGGGCTGAGAAAGAGTGAGCCAAATTCACACAGCTGGTTTTTGTGCCTATGGCAGGACTAGAACTTAGTCTCCTGTTTCTAGCTTGGAGTCTGAATCACTAGATCAAACTGGCTCTCAGCTTAAATCCTGTTTTATTTATTAAATACTCACATCTTGCCAGTTAAGTGAAAGGTGTGATACCAAATGTATTCTCTATATCGTAACTGATAATATGTTACCTCCAATATAAAAAAATACAAGTTCAAATCTACAAATAGTAACATAAAGGCCTGTGGGTAAAAACAAAACAAAACCCAGGTACCATATAATGGCTAGGAAGGATACACATTTAACAAATACAATTTAACAAATGCAACAATCATTAATTGATTCCAGGAGGCACAGTGAATGCCAAAAACAATGACTACCAAACCACTTTCCCCCCATAAAGAATAATGTAATGTAATGTAATGAGTCACAAGGCAACCAACACCTGGAAGTTCTAACTTGTGCATTGGGTACCAAACGATGAATACTGGGACTTTTTTGCATCAAAATACATTGAGTACCAAATTTGATGAGTTTCAAAGCAATTGAGTAGCAAGATACCACTGTACATTTAGAAATTTTCAAGATTAAAATAATCGTGAGGAATAAAATTCTTGGTAAAAGGTGTACGTGATGTTTGCTAGATGAAATTAGTCCTTTTGTAGAAACTATCCTCTAATATCTTAAAGTATGCCTGATATCTAGGAACTCTTGAAACGTGAAGCTTTCCAGGATAATGCATAATTTTGTTTTAATTATCTACATATTCTATGTCAGGCTATGCTTGACGTTCTTCCAAGCCCACAGTTAATAGAGGTCAGCTGGCATAGTAACTGGGAACATAAATAAAAATAAACCTGTTTTTATTTTATGTACACTAATTACCAGTCAGTTTCCATGTACAATTCCAAGTTCTGCATTTAAAGGCCTAGTGGCTTAAGCTCTTAAAAAAAGAAAAACCTGGCTTTTAACTTTTGGTGGCTTAATTTGCTGTTTCCAATTTTATTTTAAACCATTTACATTCCTCACTGATTTTCTCTGGGAGTTCAAGGCAATATATATATATTCTATTCTCCTATTTATATATATCCCAGAACATCCCTGTGAAATATATTGGTATGAGAAAAAAATGAGCCAGTCATTCAGTGGACTTTTTTATGTTTAAAAAAGATGACTAATAAATTGTATTTGAACTCTGCAGATTAGTTATTCCCAAAATATGAATTGTGTAGGTTTAAGAGAAGGGTTGTACTGTTTACAGATCTGCAGTTCATTCTTTCAAGATGGTACACTGCTCAATCCAAATTCCTGAAAACTTTTTTGTTCCTTCCTTGAATTCTTCCAAGAATTACCTTTCAGTTATAGAATAAACCAGTGTTAATGTCTATGTGGACATTTATTTTGTATGAGATTTTGCACACTATGTACACCCAAATGCACGTATTGTTTCCACCTTTCTGCTCTGTACTTGTTTAATGAGGGACTGAGTTTAATCTAATCCACTGACTCTTCCTAAACCTTTATTTCCTGAAACCAATGAATAAACTTATCATTCCTTTATTTCTTTTGTCCTGAAGATAAGCAACTAGGTTTTTATTGAGGTACAGCAATTGCTGTGAACAGTATTCTGTTCACTCAAAAAGAGTAGACAGTACTCTTGGATGGGTACTTTAACAGAAGAATAATGAAAGCTTCAGGTGTCTTTTTCAGTTCTATTTTTGTTTTGAAACGGAACATTAACATATAATTTATAAATTAGGGATTAAAGATTTGGAACAATACCCAGCATAGTATAACAAGAAAAGGCAACCTCTCAGGCTTACTAGGACTATTGTGTTTTTAAAAAGAATTATTAGCCAATTGATGTGGTGTACATACAATCTTTACATAACATTCAAAAACTATCCACATGGTGCTTAGAAAACAACCTGCACCTGAACATCAGCAAGACAAAGGAGATGGTGCTAGACTTCCGGAAGAAGATAAGAGGAACCTGTCCAACTTTACATCAAGGGGGGGCTGTGTGGAGAGTCCCCTCCTTCAAATTCCTGGGAGTCCATCTTAGTGAAGATCTCACCTGGAGAAATAACACAACCCAGGTACCCAGGAAGGCCCAATAGACTCCACTTCAGGGGTGAAATCTGGAGAACCGGTAGCGGATATTTTGAATATTTCAGAGAACTGGCAAATACCCCTTCTGGCTGGCCCCGGAGTGTGGTGGGAATGGGGATTTTGCAGTATCCTTTCCCCTGCCATGCCCACACCAAGCCACGTCTACAGAACTGGTAGTTAAAAAATGTGGATTTCACCACTGCTCCACTTCCTTAGGGTCTTGCAGAAGAACAAAGTTGAACAACTGACGACCTCCTTTTACCAGTTCACAATAGAAAGTGTCCTCACTTATTGCATTACAATATGGTATGCTGGCTTGACAACTGCGGATAGAAAGACATTACAGAGGGTGATGAGCATGACACAAAGCATCGTGAGCTGTCCTGATATTACTAGATGAAATCGTTAGAACTCGCTGCCTTAGAAAAGCGAGGAAAATCCTCAGGGACGACTCACACTCTGGTCAGCACTTCTTTACTCTCCTACCATCGGGTCATACAAACAGGCTGAAGAACAGCTTTTATCTGTGGGCTGTGAGATTCCTGAATGCAACATATTCATACTGGTGCAATGTATCATAATGCAATGTTACACACATATATGTATAGAGGATTGTGTGTTGTATGATTTATTCTTTCTTCACTGAGTTATTGATATGTATTTATGTTGGGGAGGGTACACGAAGGGAGGCTCAGCCAATCTCATTGTACACGTGTTGACAATAAAGGTTGAACTGAATTACAGCCACTCATTTAACCAGTTATGGTATTGCTGAATAAGTTGCAATTCTCTCAGCATCTTGGAGGTCATGTGATTGCAATTCAGGTGTTTGGCAACCAGCTCACAATTACAGTAAAGTCAATGGGAAAGGGGATTACAAATTGTTATGTAATTGAGAGATGCCATCACTGCACAGGATTTGCCCAACAGCAGCAACTAGGATGGCAGGAACTACTGTTCCAAGTTGGTGCAGTTATGTGACATTACACCTTGTTTTTCATTTAGCAATATACGGTAGTTTCTGGTGCCAATTACCATTGGTAAGGTGAAGACTACTTGTCTAGGTATTTCAAGTAAAATACGCTAATTATTCTATCTATAAACATGCTGAACATAAAACATTTGTGTTCAACCTTTTTAAAATACCTAAGCTCAACACTCATTTACAATTCCTTAGCTCCATTCCAAGCTGAGTTTTCTTTATAACTAACTTTATTTCACTTAGAAAACATGTTGTTACAATTCCCAAAACTGCATATAGAATGCGCTATTCACACATTAATCAAAGCAAATGCATAGCTTTTCTATTTCCCCTTTCACAAATCTAGTTTCCAGAAGTTATCATAATCCATGTATTTCTAATGTTTTTTTGTTCAGCACAATTTTGACAGATTCAGTAATTTGTATATTCTTTTGATACACAATTCCTGATTGTTGTTGGGTTTTGAAGATTGAAGATAGTTTCTTTCTAATAAGTTTACTTTGCTTTCCAGGAAGATGATGTTGATATGAAGCCTGCTGCAAAATGTGAAGCTCCATTCACACACAAAGTTGACATGAAAGCTCGATTTGAACAAATGGCAAAAGCAAGAGAAGAGGAAGAACAGAGGAGAATTGAAGAGCAAAAGCTACAACGTATGCAATTTGAACAGAAAGAAATAGATGCAGCATTACAAAAGGTATTAGTATCTACTGGATCTCCATAATATACAAGAGTTTTTTATTGTAAGCTAATACGAATCCTTATCTGCAATGGGTATGTTCATATGGACAAATATTTTATTGCATATTAATTCTACTTTTGACATATCTTTCTGTAGTGGCCACATTAGGGCATTCACTGATCAAACTTCCCTTGCCTTGATTAGACGACATTCACATGTGAAAAAAGCAGCCTAATGAAACTGCTATTCTGCTATGCTATAATCTACT
Source organism: Sibynophis collaris (assembly GCA_036250565.1). NCBI lineage: Eukaryota > Metazoa > Chordata > Lepidosauria > Squamata > Sibynophiidae > Sibynophis > Sibynophis collaris. Next base: position 190,665 of record JANHFK010004273.1, read on the forward strand.
CTTTGTTAATTCTTTCTTTATTCTTAAAAAGTTTAGAGATGCTCATGTTTTTTCCTGGCATATTCTATTCTCATTAGTCTGGAAGATGACTGGCCTGTTTGTGTCAGTATTAGGTAGATATTATTCATATCTATAATTTTGCTGTAAATACATTGATTTCCAGCACTTCAATCTGCTGATCCTTTTTAATTTGAGGAAACAGCTGAAAATGATCTAATTAACTCTGGTAACCCAAGCCTTTTGAAATCAATATTAGTTTCTATTTCTTCACAACTTGTGTTAAAATATTCACGTCTGTTTAAATGCAGAAAAAAGAGGAAGAGGAAGACGAGGAAGGGAGTATTGTTAATGGCTCAGTGTATGAAGATGAAGAGCAGCAAGCCCGTTCTGGTGCTCCATGGTTCAAAAAGCCTCTTAAAAATATATCTGTTGTGGACAGTGAGCCAGTACGGTTTACTGTTAAAATAACTGGTGAACCCAAGCCAGAAGTTACATGGTGGTTTGAAGGGGAAATGTTGCAAGACTGTGAGGATTACCAATACATTGAAAGAGGAGAAACATACTGCCTTTACTTACCAGAGACCTTCCCGGAAGATGAAGGAGAATATATGTGTAAAGCGGTAAACAGTAGAGGAACAGCCGCTAGCACCTGTATTCTCACTATTGAAAGTAAGAGATAGCATTTCACGGGTTATCAAGTCTTCATTTCTTGTTCTCTGTTGATTCTCTCTTAACTGCTCTTTCTTCTTTTCTCTCCTTAGCTGATGACTATTAAATATCCTACCATTTCTGGAGCCTTCCTTCTCTTCATTCACTGCATCTATCTTTTCTCCTGTGGTGGGGCCAAGAAGTTGTCTATCATTCCTCAAGCAGAATACTTTTCAGACTGAAATTTGGTCAATAAAAGTTTGGCTCATTTGACATATAGCAGTGCAATCTACAAATGATGGCTGCTTATTTATGCTACTGTACTGGTCCATGTGATGATGTTCCATAAGGCAAACCAAACTGCATGAATGGTTTGTCATGTGGTTCCAGAACCTTTCATTATGCCAACATAAAATATGTGGTCAAACAAAGCACTCTTGAATGCACTAAATGGGAAGAATAATAGAAAATCTCAATTCTATTGTTTGCAACTTTAATCTTATGCCAAAACAACATGGCAAGTTTGTAATTTTTGATCTTTTAGCCAAGACCAAGTCATTCTACAAATGTTTTGATCAGGGCAACTTTGGGGGCAAAAAAGTATGTCCTTTGTTACACTATTAACTAAAAGGTAACATAGTGTTTTAAGTTATGCTTTGCTTAACATTTTTCTTTTAAATTGTATGAACAAAATAAAACCAAGACTATTAATGGCCTGAAACCAAATGTATACTATTAAATTATGCATTCAGCTGTAAATTAAGTTCTTTAAAATCAAGCATTTGCTTTTTATATGGTATTAGATGGTAGATTTCAGTTCAGTATTCCAGACAAGATGCTGGACAAATCTGCATCATATTCAATTTGTTAGTGTAGTGGGTGGCTTTTCAATTTGCATCTCATTTTTATAGAACTTAATCATCTCACTATTTCCAAACTAAATAACATATATTATTAATACAGTTATAAATCTGGAACAGATGAATAATAAGGTGATTTTTTTGAGGGGGGCGGGGCGGGGCGAGAAATGAAAAGCAGTTAACTAAATCCCATTAAAACTAAATAATTAAAATATGCACTGGAACTTCACATACATTTGCAAATCTTCCAAGTTGGTTTGGGTTTGTATTTTAGTTGCCAGAGCAAGTCAGAATAAATTTTTATGCAGGAGATTTTTTTTTCTTAAGTATGTACCAAATTACTTATTCTGTATTCAATGGAAGGATAATAAATATGTTCTGTTCCTAAAGTTTAATGTTTTCTTCTTTGTAAAGGCCGTAGCACTCACATTTTATAGGTTTTTGGATGTACAAATATTTTTTTAAAAAATCCATTCAAAAATTAAATAATGCAAAGGACAAATTTTCATCCATTAGTTTACATTTATTGAGAATTCATACAAAACAGTACAATTAATGTATTTTCATGAGTACATACATTGTCAATAGGCAAGCTCAACACAACGTACTGGAAAGCATTGGATTTACCTCACGTCCAAGCTGCATCTGCCTAAGATACTTCCCATCACAGTAGCCTTTAAAAGACAGTCTTCTTTTTTAACACGGGTAGTTTCTGCAGAGAACACTATTCTCAGGACAAAAATGCCTTTCATGCATATTAAGATAAAGTTGCATAAATGTAAGAGTTTGATAGGGTACTACAAATAGAAAAATGGATCTATTGTACATATTCTGTAGGACTCAATGTTTTACTTTATAAAAGCCCTAATACATAAAGAAAAATGTAAAACTCTACCCTCAAACTTATGAAATGTATCCCAATTGACAATATTTTTAGAAGAAAGGATTAGTGAATGATATAGCCTACCTATCAAGATCACTGAGGTGTAATTTACAAAACTCTAGATAAAGATTGCTTTTTAACTAGCAAATATCCTATACAGAACACATACCAACAGATAATCTAAAGACATTAGCTGAAATTAAGATGTTCCTGTTTTAAAACATTCATTACTTTCATTTAATCCTGGGATTCAATTAGAATTTAGAAATATTTTCCTGCTATAACACACAAACTGCACAAGAAAAAACTATCTATGGATTCGGCTCAAAGGTTCCATATTGAGAGTAGAACACTTCAATCCAACCTTATCTTTCTGAAAGAAATCGGACAAACCAAAAATAAAAGCTATAGTACAAGAAGATGCCTATAGGTCCACCGAAACAAAAATTATTAACACAGATCTTCACCTCCTACGTCAACAACTTTTTTCCCATTACATCTCCTGACTTTGACTTAAATTTCAATGTATGTTAAAAACGAATAGGAAAAAAACGAATAGGAAAAAAACAAGTTTTCTTTTATAATGGTGAAACAAAATTCAACCAAGATGAAGCTCTTCAGCATGTAGCTTAGCTTTCATATAAAAATTAATCTGACATATCAAAATATAACCCCCCCTAAAATAAAATAAAGTGGCTTGAGGGAATTCAAGTACAACTACTGATTTAGACATATCCCGTGCTTGACTATTTAGCAAAGTGTAAACTGATAAATAATTTTTATAATTACCACATAACAAGTTATGGAACATTTATGGTCAAGCAAATAGCACTTTAAAGAATGAGAAGCGATAAAAACAGGCAAATTATACCCTACACCATTAAGTATGGGATACATTTAAAATCGGTATTGTTTTTGCCAATTTTACCTTCTACATGGAGCCCTTCTATGGTCCATGCTCATCGGCTCACCAGGGCCATACACTCAAAGGAATCCTCTTTATTGGAAGTAACTACCTCAGGACCTGATTTTATGAGCTATGATTTGGTGCTTGCAGCATCTTCAGCACTGTGTGTGAAAATGAAGGCAGGGTTTTTGAATATTTTCCTTTCATGCACAGAAAAGCAGGACTTTCGATAAAATCAAAACATTTTATTAAGTGACAAACAAAAACTGATGGTACTGCCTTAAAATTGTCTATTTAAACTGAAAATTAAGCTACCTAGGTAAGTCATATACAAAACATTTTAAAACTAGCAAAAATATACAGCAATTCAGCTGAAATAGCAAAGTAGGAAGGAAATTGCTATAAAAAGAAAAGATCTGCCAAACTTGTTAACATATCACTGGCACAATATTTTTAGAACTATTTTGCAAAAGTAAAATCTCACTTCTTTTCCTTCTGCATGAAATAATCAAGCTACATTAATTTATGGTTTATGGTGTATCATCTTAAGATTGAGAGAAACATACAGTATATTTGAATACGTAGTATTTGGGTATAACATCCACATTATAGAAGCATTTGTGAAGGCTGTTGAAGTTCTGACCAATATTTCCTGTATCTTGAAAAAATATTTTATATTCATTTGTAACAACTATTGAGGGAAAATAGTAAAAGTGACTTACTCAAAAATTATTGCAGCAATCCACTTATCTTTAAAAAAAAAATAAAGATACACATTTACCCAGAAATGTAAATAATTGTTTCAGAATTCTCATTGGAATGAAACCATGAATAGCAGAATACATTTGGGAAAAGATATTGGCAGATTGCTTTTGAATACACAAGCACAAAAAAATTCTCACAGGGACAACATTGATATACTGAAATATGTATTTATACACTTCCTTAGGTTGTGCTTACCTGTGCTTTTTGCAGCAGAACCTAAGGTGGAAGATCTGGGAAGGCACTGTGAAGTATAAATAATTGCACTGTTTGCAATTAATAAAGATTTTATACTTTAAATGAATCAAAATCAACAGCCTCCATTTGGTGAATGATAAAGAATCAGGTGAATGTTTGTTCTGTTTAGTTAATAACTACACCATTTTCC
>JANHFK010004273.1:289684-300694 GCA_036250565.1 Sibynophis collaris
TGACATTGGACTGTGTGAACTATTGTATATATAAAACCTATTTTTATACCTGTTTGTTTTTCTCTGTTTGAGTGACCAGTATATGTTCACTGCTATTGCCTTACACTCATTTCTGTCTGCATAAGATCCTTGCAACCAAGGATACTCTGCGTTTAAACCTAACAAAAAATATTTTTAAAAAATCTTAAGAAAAAACTTCTCAGAGGTTAATCCTTGAGGTAGTTCAGGGAAAAAACTGTTCTAAATTCAGTGGATGTTGTCTCTGTTACCAAAGTGATGATCCATGTTATATTTGTCTGTCTCATAACAATTGTTTGAAATTTCATTGAAATAATTAGAGACAGAACCTCGAGTAACTGTTAGTTTCTGAGACCAGTGAATGAAATCTTTATTTTAACCATTTGCCTCTTGCAGGAAATTAAATTTCACATTAGAAAAAAATAGCAGAATTTAGTTCTAAAGTTAATGTTGTGGAAACTTGACCTAATGTGCATTCTCTTTAACTCCTTAACTCTGTAACTCTGTAACAGAAGAAACATGCAAATGCATGAATCATAGTCCTGCAAGTGTTATAAAATTATATCATTTAAATTTTTAGAGAAAGACAAACTCTCCGTTTCAATACATTGAATATAATTTCTTTTGTGCTTTAAATTAAAGTGTCTTTAGGATGATACTAAAATACTGGTAATAATTTAATGCATAGAAAGTAGATTACTGTGTAAATGAAAGTGCTAGATTCTACTAATGTACCGTATAATGACTGTGGTCTATGCCAAAATATGGTTGGCTAGTTTGTACTTCAGTCTGTCACGCAATCAAAGCTCACAACTCAACTGAATGTACAGTAGGAGTGAAAATGCAGATAGTGTAGTTACTGGCCTGTTCTTAGTTCAAATCTGGCTTTCAGCTATGCATATAAAATTATTCACACATTTGTTTTTCTATTTTGTGATCATATGCATAGCTGAAAACCAAACCTTAATGAATATCAGATTCATAATTGTTTAAGATTCTTACTATAGCTGCCATTCTTTAATAATTAGGGGAAAAGTATTTTACAGCATTTAATTCTTTCCAAATTTTTTAGATCTTAAATTCTCTAACTAGCAAAACTAAAAGTAAGTATTGGATTTTTGGGATAAAAATGCTTCATTGTTTTAAAGTTGCAACCTGCAAAGCTGTGAAATAGTCATCTTTAATCTGACCCAGTTTAAGTTAACAACAACAAAAAAGCCATACAGTGGAGGAAAACAACAGCCCATTTATTGCTTCAAATAAGGCACGTGGTAACTCAATGTGCTTGGCTGTCCTTTCCAGCTATGTAGCTTGGGGAGTTTTACAGCCTGTTGTGTTTTTGGGAAGACTTAAGTCACAGCATGATTGGATAATACCCAAGATAAAAAGAAAATCAGAAAGGCTACATTTGTTTACTCAGCAGACTAAATACTTTAGGTGTTTACAACACTGAAACATAAAATGACCATTCTGTCTGGGTTTGTATACTGATCCACAAATTCACCTGACATCTGGTGTAGTACAAACTCAGTCGAGCCACCTAGAGGTGGCATACAAGGCAAATAAATTAAAAAATATCTGTATCTGTATAGTTTTGCAGCTGCTTCCACTTTTCTTTGTACATGTCTGGGTCTAAAAATTTTCCAATCTCCCTCCTAATTGGTGGGAAATTGTTCCTTGGTTTTGTAGTACTTATCACTTACATCATACAAATGTTTATATCTTCTCACTTCTATGGCGAGACTCTCTTCTAGCTGCACCATTTTGAATGTGCCTTATCTTCCATCTCCCAGCAGGAATTCTGAACCAATCAACATGATGCACACCTTTGCATACTGTGCAGTTGGGATTTGGGAGGTATGTGTGTTGGCCCACTGCAGCCACCTACCCACAAACCTCTTTGCATCATAGGTATGCAGCAGTGATTACAGGAAGTTGTGGGCAACTCTAAATCAGCCTTAAGACTTGCATATGACAGAGCTGTAAGCCTAGCATAATGATCTGAAGTTCAGCATTTCTTCTTTATATACAAGATTACTGCCATTTCTTTAGTTCTTTACTTCAGTGGAATCCTACAGGAGCAAGTGGAATTTTGAAAAGGTTCCTGATTTCTAAAGGTTAGTTTTAATTTTAATTCTAGACCAGGGGTGTCAAACCCGATTGCATTGCGGGCTGTATTGTGACGTGTCGGGATTTTTTTTTGCTTTTGCAGAACTGCAGTGGGCGTGGCTTGCACCGGCTATATCCGGCCTGCAGGCCGCCACTTTGACAGGCCTGTTCTAGACCAATAAAACACAAATTAAATACCGTACTTAAAAGTGCAACTGAACCAATTTGTACTAGCAAGAATATAGCAGCTGTCATATGCAAGCCATAGCTGTTGCTAGGATCTTGGTAAGTGTTCTGGTTAATTGCTCATGTTAGCTTTTGTAGAAGGAGGTAGGTATCTCCTTCAAAGACAACTAAGACTTAAACAGGATTTAGTTCTTAAAAATGACAGGGCCAAAATATCTCAGCTTCACTGTATTGTAATAACAGCTTTCCTTGTGGATGATGTCCTTCCAAATAACAAAGCCTTCCTAATTACACATTTGAAAGAGAGTGGATCTTAATTGGGTTGGTGTTATTGTGGTTACATATTCTCTAAATTTGTATCAGTTACTGAGATCTGTCAATCTATCAGAATGTATCATTCTTAGCCACGAGATGAGTAGAGATGGCTCAGCTAATTGGCGCTCAGCTATTGCCCCAGTAAGTCAGATCAAAGCAATGGGCATTCTTGTTTCCAAAAAAGGTCACAGCTGAGCAAAAGGAATCTGCAACCTAGTGTGATTGCACATGTTCTGCAACATCATTGAATGGTCGCTGGTGACTGTTAAGGGCGTATCAATATTCTGCGCAATCATCTTGGAGCCTTGTCTGGAAGTGATGTAAAAGACAAAAAAGATCAGAGAAAGGAACATCAAAATGGTTCTCTTTTTTTTTTTTAGTTCTAACCTTTGCGGTTTGCGTGGTGTGTTCTAGTATACTCTTTCAATAAAGCATGATGTATACATTTCATGTGGAAAGCTATATTTGTACTCTGCTTATTCACTTATTTTTTCAGCCAGTAAAATGGACTGTACGTGCTGGCTTGGGAAATATATCTGCTTAATGTAGATTTTTTTTCCCAACCATTAATATTTTTGGCTAGTAGTATTGTTTATTTTCAGCTGCCTTTACTTTCGATAGCAAAAGTACTTTTGACAGAAAAGAAGTGTGCGTAAGAAAATCCGAGATTACTCATGAAATAGGTTGTCAGGACAGGGCGTTCTGAATTAAATAGTACATGACAAATTTAGGACATGAGAAACACACTGATGGAGACCCATGAAATTATTTATTAGAGCCCAGGAATAGAAAATTAACTTTTTGAAATGTTATTCAAAAATAGCGTCAGTATTAACCATTGCCAATATGCCAAGTGTAGTTCAGTGCCATTATGTGTCTAACAGGCGTACTCTAAAGCAAATCTAGTCTACTACTTCTTATTATTCAGTCTTGCTGAGATTTTCATTTCCAAAACACATTGCTTTTTTATTTTTCTAAAATCAACTTGTTGATCATGCATTTAGTTTAAAATCTATGAGGACGCCAAATGTTTGTCCAAATACATAAAAAACAGAGATTTCTTTCTAGTAATATCTATATATTTATGTCTGTGCCTGTATCTATTTCATGTCCTGCTGTGATGAGATAATCATGCTGTCCATGAGGTAACGTTTTATTCAAAAAATATTCATCCATGTTTCCATTAAAAATTACAATTTTAAAATTATTTTTTTGCTCTTAACATATTATAAAATGTCAATTAATAAAGCCACTTTACACTTTCATACAGAAATTGTTTCCTTTGTTTCTGATTTTCACTAAAGATTATCTTTAATTTGGTCACTTAACTTTTATTGTACAAATTTAATAATACCATCACCGCCCTGAGTCCCAACAGGGAGAAGGGCGGTATAAAAATAAAAAATTATTATTATTATTTATTAATGCACAGTCTTCACATGTGGAAAATATGGAAATTAAATGGTCTTTTAAAATAAATTGACATTTATTGCTTGATTTTAAATATTTTTATTACAACATGTGTTTTCCTAAAGTTGTTGAATTTTCCTTTGTAAAACAAAATTATAAACAATTTTTTAATCCTTATGAACCTCTTTCAAATTTTCCTCATTTTCAAATTTGTCCTTTGTTTTTTCCCCAAGAAAATATGGCCATTGTACTTATATATGACTTCTTTGTAAACATATAATGTTTCACATGAAGTGAGTGATTGCCTATTGTCAGAAGCTCCCATTTTTTCTCATCTCTTGGCATCTAGAGAGATATCTACCCCTCCTCACGCTGTCCCTGTGGCACCTTTTTCTCCTATCACTTATTGCTGGTATGGGTTGTCCAAAATGGCTGATTTCACCTCTTGGCAAAAATACCTGTATGGGGTGGGGAGACATGTGGGGTCCAGATGTTCTCTGGTTCGTTATGTTTTGTTCCCTTTGTCAGTGTCAGCCAGGGATGGAAGGATTGCTGGTTAGATTAAAGGAAATTGGTATGCTCTGAGGATAAGTGAAGGCTATGAAACAGTTGGGAATGTTTGCTTTTTTCTTATAACTCTTTATAATTATAGTATTTTTTCTCACAGTAAGATTATTGTCTTCTAGGCTGCATTTAGCCCCCACTGGTGGGGTGAAAAAGTTTTATATTTTAATCATTTTAATTAATAGCTTATTATGAATAGGAAAAGATGGACAGTTATTTTAAGTGAGTTGACTTACTAAAAACATTTTGCAAAACAGTATTCTCTGCAGTAATGACAGTCTAACAGATGTTGAAAAATATTTTAAATGATCTTATTCTATGAGTAACAGAAACAGGCTGTCACATGATTAAAATCATTGCAGAATAAATGCAGTGTCATGGGAGTTATAACTGTGGCATCTGTAATAAACAATCTGATTTTAATACCGATCTTTATAGCTGATGTGAAAGGATATTAACCACTTTCTTTCAAATGAGTGGAAATAATGCTAAACTTTAATACTGTGCATCTAAGTTTAGATTTTTAGGGAAGCCCTAGTAAAGCAGGGAGCCTTATATGTATTGTGAATCTGGGCAACTGAAATTCAGTCAATAAACCATGATTATTCCAATTCAAGCTTCGCACTGTCTATTTTCCCTTCCCAATGCCTGCTATAGTACACTTGGAGGAAAGAGATCTGAAATCAGCTTTGTTGTTAATATTATAATTTGCTGAAACAAGCTGGAATCGAACAGTGATTTATGACTCTGGCTTGTTAAATAGCTTTACACTAAAAGGATTGGATTATATTTTTTAGATTATTTATTACACTTATTTTATAATCTCCAATTGAAAGATTCTGAGCATTGCAGTTATATGTACAATAGATATAAAATAAAATAGAAAAACAATATAAAACAGTCACCCAAAAATTGTCTCCGTTAAAATGCACACCCTGATAGGAAGAGCCATTGTCGAGGCCTTTTAGGCGTACTATTGCTAAGATTGATATTGCTTCTACTCTGATGATGTTCAAAAAATTATTAATAGCTTGGCTACCCTCTGTAGAATTTTATGCAATTGAACATTTTCTTTAGGAAGCACATAATTATGGTCTTATTTGATTGTTTTCCTGTTTTTTAGTAATGTAAACCTTTCAAGAGTCTTGTGGAATTGGGTGGCATCTAAATTGTAGAAATAATACATAAATAAAATCTTACACTACACAGTAGTCCTCGATTTACGATCACAATTGAGCTCCAAATTTCCATTGTTAAGTGAGTTAAATTTCCATTTCAGTTGTTAAATGAATCACCACAGTTGTTCAGTTAGTAACATCATTTTTAAGTGAAGCTGGCTTCCTCATTGACTTTGCTTGTCGGAAGGTTGCAAAAAGTGATCACTTAACCTTGGGACATACAACTGTCATAAATAAAGCCAGTTGTCAAGCTTGTGAATTTTGATCACTTGATGCAGTGGTGGGATTCAATTTTTTTTACTATCGGTTTTATGGGTGTGGCTTGGTGGGCATGGCTTGGTGGGCCTAGCAGGGAGAGGATACTATAAAATCTCCATTCCCTCCCCATTCCAGGGGAAGGTTACTGCAAAATCCCCCATTTCCTGCTGGGACTCGGGAGGCAGAGAATAGATGGGGGCAAGGCTAGTCAAAGGTGGTATTTACTGACTCTCCGAACTACTCAAAATTTCCACTACCGGTTCTCCAGAATGGGTCAGAACTTGCTGAATACCACCTCTGACATGATGATGGAAGTGCTGCAGTGGTTTGTAAGTGTGGAAAACGGTTGTAATTGACTTTTTCATTTAGTTAGAAATGACTTTCCTAACTTTGAAGAGTCACTAAATGAATAGTTGTAAGTCTATTTAACCTGTAATAAAAACTGTTTCAAGACTTCCACAGCATCTCCAGTTCAGCCTGGAATGACCGGATATTGAATATGCCCTACTTCCAAACATTGGTTCATCTCATTTAGATTTTTAGAATGGTGTGGGAAAGGATCAAAATCTATGGACCTCCACTTTTAAGCAACAACGGGATTGCTTGTATTTTCCTCCGTACTACTGACTGGAACTGCCCACACAAGTAGGAGCGGGACTGGCAAAGAATGGCAACTCCAATTCTTTCAGACAGACTAGCATAGTTGGGAATGTCAAATGCTGCTGAAAGATCTGATATAACTAGGAGAACTGTATTTCCCCACTCCAAATCTAATTTATATATTATATTTTTATTTTGACAAAGAAATGAAGGGAGACTAGTATAGATCTATTTCAAGCTATTTAGCTCTCATCAGCTAGCCATACCCTTACTGGGATTCGAACCTGGCTTTGTTTGCCTGTTAGGCAGTTGTGTTAACCATTAGGCCACAGGTTCTCCTCCCTTCCTTTGTCATAGTTTTTCATAGGTCTTAAGTTAGCATGAAGGTTTCCTCCCTGTAGAGGTAATATATTTGTTTTTTCTAAGATTTTTCACGGGTATATGTGTGCAAGGTTATTTTTCAGGAATGCATAAACTTATATACATAGACATGAGTATTTAAAATAAAAACAATACAATTATCCAAAATGGATTTAAAATGATAACTTCTCTTACTTCTCTTTGTTAAGAGACAAAATGCTAACGTTATGATGCATGTAGTTATGCTTATGTATTTTTTTATGCTCATGTGTAAACAGTCTAGTAATGGTCGTATTCATGCAAGAACTCCTGAATCAGAACAGGATGCGATCTGTCTAAATATTAGATTTTAAATATCCATGGAGCATGGGAACCAATTGTAGAATTTATAAATTTTAAGTGAAATCTAGTGTCATCTGAGAAATCTAAAAGATGGGTCAAGACATATGTACAGCTATATTTCAATTCCTATTTATGCTCAGGAAAGATAGATGGTAGATTTTTTTTGTTTAATTGATTTTTATAATGCTTTAATTTTATGACAGCTCACATATTTGAAGGTGTTCTTGTTAGTCCTTGTTTTTATTACAATCTCCGTGCTTGAATCTATGGGATTCTGTTATCCTTTATTTATGGTAGGCTTGTCAAATCCTTTCAGATACATCAAACAGCAGACAGTCCAAAAATACTTACCTTTTTTCCCCCTCTCCCTGTTCTTTTTCAGAGGGGGAAGAAAAGTTGCCCTGTTTAAATTCTGTTTTTCAAGAGTTGCTGAAAGAAGAGCTGGTGTGATTTTTTTTCCCAACATTGTTTTGAGGGGGAAAAAAATCCTAATGTTTATTTCAATTCCTTGCCTGAGATAAAGAAGAAATATTTGAATATCGTCTGATGTTGTTTTTGTTAAGTGTGGCAACCAAGTCTCCCCTCAACCCCCAATTCCTGCCATTGTGTCCGAAATATCATGACAATCAATCTGGCAGCTGGAAAGCATAGTCCAGTGAAACCTCAGGTTAACAAACCTTGCTTAGCAAATTTCAACATTCGATGCATGAGGTTTTTTTGTTTAATTTAGATTATTTAATGTTTAATTAATGTATTTAATGTTAAGTCCACTGCTCTTGAAATAATTTGCACAATACTCAGATTGGTACTGGTTTCAATGCAGAAAACTGGTGGACAATAAACAGACAAGACGAATGATTCATAATGATCAGAAAAGGGTCCTCCCACAGCATCAACAAGTGCTAATAAATTCTGGAATTCATAATTTAAAACCTAAATCCTATGTAATACTACATCTAAAAACCTAAAATAACTGCTCCTAATAAAAAAAAACACAAACGTAACTAATTTATAGATACTATTAAATAAAAATAACCTATTTTACGGCCATATAAAAGTAGCTGTTACAGGAGGATAAGGAGCTCACTAAAAAGGCTGCCACATGGCAGCCATCTTCCCATAATTCTGATCAGAGGAGGATGAATATGACCCTGGATCCTAAGGAATGAAAGAGCCTAAAATAGCAGCAGAAACTATGGCTTCATGTAGATATCAATGAGGAAGTTCTATTTCTCTTGTACTATAAGAATAGGAAGAGTAGCCAACTTAAAAAAAATGTTGGTGCCATGATACCATGATATCATGAATGATATCATCTGTACCATGATATCATGAAGCCAGCTGTATTATCCCCAGACATAAACAGAGAGAGAGAGAGAGAGAGAGAGAGAGAGAGCTTGTATACATTTTAAGAAAGGGCCATACAGAAGTACAAGACACCATTATCACTCAAGACTGTCTTCAAACCAATCAGCAAAGTTCTTTTTTCCCTCTGTACTAAATGTACCCTTACTTCTCCTTTTCTGGGACTAAAACAAAATTGATTTTGACAAGCTCTGAATGTAGAGCAAAGAGCCTTATAGCAGTGTTTTTCAAGTAGAAAAGGTAGATTTGACATGCCCTAAATATAAACTGATCTATGAAACAGCTGAATTTCTTATGCACTGTATGACTACAGACGGTTTTAGTATGTGCTTATTGTGGTCAGAAAAGAAACTTTTAGATTCAATTGATATTCAGATGTAACAGATTGCCCATTTCTTCCAAGGGTTCCCTCAACTTCCACTTGCTGAACCAGACATATTTCTATTATCATATTTGGTCATATAATGATCATATTTCATTGCTCATGGAAAAAAGTCACAGGGACCTTTGCTTCATTCTGTAGATGAAGGAACAAAAGACTTTCCTGATGCATTAAAATGAGAATATTCATAATAGCTATATATCCATGTGAAAAGGTAGACTTCAATCACATTTTACAAGGTCTTGATATGAAAATGCCATACTTCACAGCATACAATTAACTGTGTCTTAAATTCCCTCCCCTACGAAAAACAGAATCTGGTGAATTCAGAATTCAGGTTGAATTCAGTAACATGGCTCATTTATCGTTAACACGGGGAGCACATGCACAGACTTATTTGCCTAGACATTTCTTTGTAGAAGATCCAATTTTCATCAATGTTATGCTGCATATAAAGAAGTCAAGCCTTCGAAAATCTTCCAAAGCAGCTATTTTTAAGTGCTCAAATGTTTGTGACCATTAAGTTAAAATACTGATGCAAATCTCCAAATTCATGAATTCTGTTATCCTAGGGCTCTTTAAGAGCAACTATTTAAAAAGAACCATTATCAATACAATGAGATTCCACAGAGATCCTATGTCTTGAGATGAAGGGAAGATATTAAGCAGAGGAATTATTTATTATTAATTAATTAATTAATTAATTAATTATTAGTCTGCCAGATTGGTGTAGTTAAGACATTAGGCTAGAAATTAAGAGTCTGTGAGTTCTATTTGCACCTTAGGCATGAAACCAGCTGGGTGACCTTGGGCAGTTACTCTCTCTTATCCCTGGAAAACAGGTAATGGGAAACCACTTCTGAAATCTTAGCAGGGACTTCGCCAAACAGTGTCCATGAGTCACCACTGACTAGAAAGCACAAAGAAAAACCCCCAAATAATTATAAATTAAATATTGTCAGAGAAATTTCAACTGATAATTCTGAATTCAGTGACTACTTCCCATATTAGATATAACTTGGTGTCTTTATCCTGAAACCAGGGCAACATATGAAAGCTGTAACCCTAACCAAATATTTCACCACTCAGTGTCAGCAAGCAATTTTTTTTCTTGACAAAATGATCAAAGCAATACTATGGGAGTTTCCCCCCATTAATTTCCTTATTATTTAACCTAAAATCTAGTCCAAAAATTGTTAGAGTTCACTGGATGACATTCAAATATATTTCCCCATCCCATTCATATATATATATTTTGGAAAAAAAAATCTCTTCCCTGACTTAACTCAAAGAATATCAATATTTCTTCTTACAAAAATCCATATTTTATTCACCTGCTGCAAGTTTATTCTCAAAATAAGCTTCATATAGTTTGACTTGTCCTTTAGTTTATTTATATAGCTGCCCACTTCCATTTAACCTTTAATTGACTTCATGACATGCTGGTCCTTTATGAACCTGATGGTAGAATACTAGAGGGTTTTTTTCTTCCTTGGTTTAGCAGGAATGACCTTTAGTTGACATATTTCCTCGTCAACATTTCTTGCTATTGTATTACTGAAGCAATTTACAACATTAAAATATAAAAATGGTCATTCAGATTCTCATGTTTTTTGGTATCTTGCTGGGTTTCTTCTCCCCAGGTACGGAAACAACCTTCTTTTAGATTTATTCTGAAGGTTGGATTTAAATTGACACATTGGGTTTAGGAAAACATTTCCTGGGAAATTTGGCAAGCTTCATTGTTAACTAGATAAAAAAGGGCAGTATGCAAACCAGTAATTCCAGATGCTTTTAAATACATATATTATTAATCAATCTTTCAATTTCAGATTGAAGAACATAGATTTTTATTTATTTATTTATTTATTTATTTGATTTATATGCCGCCCTTCTCCGAAGACTCAGGGCGGCTTACAATGC
>JANHFK010004273.1:300794-317867 GCA_036250565.1 Sibynophis collaris
AGTAGTTCTTATGTATAAAATTGAAAGTTGACATTAGCCTGACAAGAGATTGATATTTATTAATATTTTTATTAATATTTTTAATTCTGGAAATATGTTTTCAGACATGTATCTATAAAAAAATGTGAGAGACCTGTCATTGCTTCAGAAAAAAAATGTGTAAAAATTCCATCGTTATTTCACTATTATATATATTTCTTGATATAGTATATAATGCAACATCTTCAATAGTTTTAGGCTCTGTTTTTCCTAATAGCTTTGTCCATATGGCTTTGAAGGAGTGCAATCAATTGGCTATGTCCTAAAAACTGCCAATATTATAGGAATGCATACATGTCACTTGTCATGCTGACTCTTATACATTATCCAGGCATATGTGCTTCCTTTTCAATTTCTTTAGTACAGACTGTCAAAGACCATGAAACAAAATAGCCGGTTGCAAAATTTTACTATCCTGTTTACTAATTATGCAGTAAAATGTTAGGGGTTTAATCTGTACATTTTTTAATTTTTATTGGAATACATTAGTTTAATTGATATGTTGTACTGAATTTTATTATTTTTGGCTGATCTTTGATTGTAATATTTTTTATGTATATTGAAATTGGTACAGTTTTAACACACTTTTTTTTCTACCTTGCTGCTGCAAGTTAAAGAATCTGCTGGTTTTCTCAAAATGATGAATTAGGTGTTGTGATGTCTGTTTCTTATGTACTTGCTTGCAATGCTATGATACACACAAAGGGTGGAACTTTTGCAATGCTTGTTTCATTATTGTTCCTTTTGCCCCTGTTGGTGCATATAGGGTTGAAATTATACCATCCAGAATAATAAACCTTTGAGTGGTACAGTTGGATGCAAACAGAATGCAAATAAATTCCGTTTACAATATCAAAATTAAAATTCTTATCAATATATATTTCATTAAAATATTTTTATCCATATAAGAAAAACTACCTCTTAAAGACATAAGACTTTAATTGTGACCAGCTTTATTGTTCTGTGAACTCATTTAAATTCAGATGTAGATTCAGATATTCAGGTATCAACTGTTTGATAAATTGATGAATAATGTAAAAAAAACAAACAAACTAATTCTACTTAGCGGAGATTTCAAGTGTCCTATTCTGTAATATTATTTGGGCCGTTTTTGTGCTTAGCAACACTGAGAGGTTAAGTGTTTTTGTAGCTACTGCTGCTATATGTGTCAACAATCAAATTTATAGAATCAAGGAGCTGACAAGGTTATTTAACACAAAGCCCAATCATATTTGCTCACTACAGGAATTTAAATTAAAGTGCTCTAGACAGATGGCTTTTTAGCCTCTGCCTAAGCACTTCCAGCAAAAAGGGAGCCTATCACTTCACGGGATAATTGGTTATTCTATCAAATTGCCCTTTTAGGAAACTTTTTCTAACATTTAGTTGGCATCTGCTTTGGCAAATTAACATTTTGGAAAAATGCATTAGGTGATTTAAGTGACAACAACCGTGTGTGTGTGTGTGTGTGTGTGTGTGTGTGTGTGTGTGTGTGTGTGTGTGTGTGTGAGAGAGAGAGAGAGAGAGAGAGAAAGAGAGAGAGATAGAGAACTAAAGGCAACATTTAAAAACAGAGCAATCTGCAATACATCCTTAATATCCTTCATTGACATAGGAAATCCAGAGCTAAATATGTTTTTTTAATGTGGCCACATCACAGATTTGCTTGAAGACCTTTCAGTTTTGCAGCTATTTTACACTAAAGGTGTAAAGGTACTCAAGTCTTCAAATCTGGATGGAGCTTGGGTTTCTAGAGGTGTTTTTAAACAACAGAACACTTGTCTTCCTACTGGAGTTTTCTGATTTTTGGTCTGATTTCCCCTCCCCCCCCCCGATTTTTGGTCTGATCTAGAAGTACTGTCTAGTTTTCTTCTACGTAATAATTTGCTAAACCATATTAATATTTCCCTTGCAGTCCAAAGGAACTCAGCTCTCTAAACTATGATCTTTCTTTTTTTCTCCTATAACACATTAAGCTACAGTATATTTCAGGTTAGAAATGAAGGAAAAATGGTATTGGTGATCACTAGTTGTTCCTAATCTCATTTTGCAAAAGATATAGTGATCATACATCCTATTAAGCCAACATGGTAATCTGCTTGAATGTGTAATCATATTTAAAGAGTCATGAACATCTGGGATTTTCATCACATATTGTTTAATTGTCTTGAATAACAAGTACATAAAGCAATTGAGTGAAGCACATTTTCTTCTTGCTTAATGTGGTATACATTTATAAATAGGCCATCAGCAGTGATATTTTTCTAAACATCTCAGTATTTCCTCCATAATAAAACCAGTGAAATTTACATTCTCCCCTTGCAATGTTTTTTTTTTTGCTAAATATGTGGATTCTCAATGAGAAGGACTAATTGTTTATACATAGAGACTAAGATTGTAACCTACAAACTATAAACATTCCTGAATGTTTCAGGGGATACTTGGGACTAACAGTACTTGATAGAATGCAGAATTCAAGACGTGCTTGCATTGTTATAACTACCAAGCTTTTCCAAGTCTCATTCATTTCCAAAGAGTGCAATATATTACATTTTTATTTTTAAGACTGCTTCTGTACTTCATGTCCAGTATTTTTATATCTGGGTCATTAGTGCCCTAATGGTACTTTCAAACAATGAGGCTTTGTACTGTCCAAACCTTGCAATTTCACATTTGAAACACAACTGAAGTTTGAGTGAGCTGCCTAAAATTGCAAGGATGGCATGGGCCATCCAGAGGAGTAGTCCTTGCAGAGAACTAATAAATAGGCAGAATACTGTGGTTTCTGGCTCATATGTGAACAGAGATGTCTCAGTCAACTGATGTTTGGCTATTGGCCAATAAGTGTGAACACAGTGAGACCCAACCACTTAGCAATACTTCATTGCCTACAACTGGACAATCTTTTTATGGAAGAGGGGAGGCTCTTATAAATTAAACAAAAAATGACTTCCAAGTGTCATGACAAGATGACATTACCAAGATGGTGGAGATGGTCCTTGGATAGTTAATTTAAAAAAAAAATTAAAACAGATATGAGCATGCTCTGGAATGTGCATCTTCAGAAGTAGCTATTTAGTTATAGCCTTGCATGGTTATTTTAGCAGTGCCTATCTGATTTATAGCAATAACAAATATTATCCAAACCTAATGCTAAAATTTATTGAACTGACACTTATTGGTGCCAAATAAATGGTGTATCATTAGTGAGAAACTCATTTTCTTCACTGAAATGTCAGAGATACAGTAAGTCTTTAAAATTTTGCATATTGTAGTAATCTTGAAACATGCTAGGAAAAAAATGACTATCAAGTGGCTTTATTTGTAAGCTATTGCAATACAAGATGATATTTAATAAGAAAAAAACTTCCCTAAACCACAAATATTTTTAAGAATGTCTTTCTTTAATTAAACCCTTACTTCTTGTAATCCCATAAAACCCTTTTTATAGTCTACTATAAATCTAGTTCCTTTGTTATCAGGTGCTACTTATAGGCTGACAGATCTTATGTGGTCTATCTTGTGAAGCTGATATTTTGGAGGGCCACACTTTAAAAAAATGGAGGGAGAATAATTGAAGCTTGCAGTGGGTCTCATGAGCAAGCAAAGCAAGGATTCTAAATTTTACTTTTTGAAAACGGTTTCTAATTTTGCAAAACCTTATTAGCACTATTAAATGTATTGTTTACATTCTGTTTCTCCTCCAAAAATCGGTAACGATTTTTTACAGTTTTTCTATTTCTAGAAATCATAAATCATTTATTTGATTTATATCTCAATTTCTACTTGCACAATACTCAAGGTGGTTAAGAGCAACTTAAATATAAATATCTAATACAAAAATACAAAATCAAAGATGTAAACCATAACAAATAATAAAGACATCTTGTCTACTCCACCAATGGTAGGAAAATTAGAAATAAAGTATATAAATATACTATATAAATTTGATAAATAAATAAGTATAATGCTCTACACCAGGGGTGTCAAACTCCCGGCCCGCGAGCTGGATGCATCACATGCTGCCCACGCCTTTGCCCAGTTTAGAGAAGGGGGAAAATGTCCTGATATGTCACATGATGCCGCCGTGACAACATAAGTTTGGCACCCCTGCTCTACACTATGCATTGCATAACTGAGGACTTCTCATCTCTAAGAAATGAATCTGATAATGAATAAGCCTTTTGAAAGACCTCTCCTACAAATCATAATAATTAGAAGAATTCTGAACAGTACAAATAATATTTTTGATAGGCAGTCCCTAAGCTATTTACGACTGGGAGCCAGTGCTGATTTCTTTTAACACAATAAAATATAATAATGTGTTGATTAGTAACCTAGCTACTAATTTTGTAGAATTTTGAGCTTCTAAGCACTTTTTCAAAGTCATCATATGCAGTGCATTGTAATAAACATTATGAGATGAAACCAAGCTGTGGATAACACCAATTACACAGTGGAGAGTGAGGATGAATGCAGTACATCTGCTCACTGAAAGCCTTGACAGAAGCAGGTTGCTATCTGCTACTATAGATTGTCAAACACAGCAGGTTCAACATGATGGATTCAGTGGTATGGTCACTCCTGAGAATCCTGTATGTGTCCCACCTGTAGTGGATTATTGTTGTATTGTTATGATCTCTCAGGGTTACTTGATTATCTTAAAGTCTTAGATTGACTTTATGGATTGCAACATTCCTTGATACACTGGAGTTAGGCTCCTCTAGAAGCAAATTTCTATGAAGTGAATAGTGCAAAAGCTTGTCCCTATCTTTAGTGTGGAAATGGACAGTGGAAACGTTTTTGTGTGTTTAAACAAAATTTAAAAACAGTTCTAAAGTAGACCACAACCTACTTCTTGATAAAGTAGAAAAATGTGGAAAAGACAACACCACCATGAGATCAGGGGTGGGTTCCACTTACCTTTGCTACCGGTTCGC
The DNA here is from genome assembly GCA_036250565.1 of Sibynophis collaris. NCBI lineage: Eukaryota > Metazoa > Chordata > Lepidosauria > Squamata > Sibynophiidae > Sibynophis > Sibynophis collaris. The sequence goes on from JANHFK010004273.1 coordinate 305,774, forward strand.
AATGGGAGCACGTGTGGCGCTTCTGCGCATGCGCAGAGTGTCCATGATGATGTCCGGGTGGGTGGCTGAGCCTCCCGGTTTGCAGATCCAGAGAGAACTGGTATAAACCCACCACTGTACCAGATGGATTTGTAACTGGCTGAATAAACTGTACTTAGTCAGTAGCTCTTAATAGTACTACATCTACATGGAGGGAAGTAAGTAGTGAGGTACCACAAGGCTCCATCTTAGGCACAATACTCTTCAATATCTTCATAAATGATTTAGATGACGGAATATAAGGGAAACTCATCAAATTTTCTGATGACACTAAGCTAGCAGGAATAGCCAACACTCCAGAAGACAAGCTCAGGTTCCAAAAAAATCTTAACAGACTTAAACAATGCACCCTATCCAACAACATGAAATTTAATGTGGAGAAAAGAAAGGTTTTACACCTAGGCAAGAAAAACCAAAGATACAAGTACAGATTAGGTGAAACCTGGCCCCAAAACAGTTACTGTCAGAAGGACCTTGGAGTGCTAGTTAATTGGGCCAACAGTATGTGGTTAACATACTCCTTGGTTGTATAAACAGAGGCATAGAATCAAAATCTTGTGAAGTATTAGTACTGCTTTATAAAACCTTAGAAAGACCACACCTGAATACAGCATCCTGTTTTTATTATAGTTCAGCTTTGCAGAATTAGTAAAAAGAATACAGAAACGTTTGGCACCAAAATCATTACTATATTGATTTCAAGGCATTTCAGGTTTAATAAGTGCAAATAGAAAGAGTGAGAATCTATTGTAGCATAAATAGTTAACCTTAACAAGCTGCTGAACATTACAAATTTGCCTAAGAGTCAAATGATGTTTTGAGGGATCAGCTAGTCTAGAAATCTGACAGAAAGCATTTTGAAAATCCTCTTAAGAAAGGCAGATTTAACATGTAAGACAGTATTTGAAATCGCTGTCTCTAGGGAAACAACTGCTAAAGATATACAGAGCTTCGTTCAAGGATGAAGCAAGTATAAATAAGCTTCCAATGGCATACAGAGAGTAACAGAACAAAATGAACTGTGCTAACATTGTGGCAAAGATTCATATACCATTTCAGTGCAGATTTAAAGGAGGAAACTTGCAGAAAATGCACTGGAGTAGCTCATATTCAGAAAATCTGTCAATTGAAGAAAAATACATTTGCTAAAAATAAATTATTAAGCAACTGTTTTAAAAGAAGTGCAATGGTGCATGCTAGAGATAAAGAATTTGATAAGGAAAATTAATTAGGGATAATTAATCTGGAAATCAATGGCATAAGTTACTGAATGGCTGATATATGGTCATGCACTCACCAGAACTTCAAAACTGGGCATAAGTACCTTTTGGGGTGTCTATTGTAACTTTGAATAGCTACTAAGCTAGCAGTCGTAAATCTAGGATTAAATAAATAAGAAATTATCCATTTCTAACCCTAGCTAATTTAAAAAAAAATCAAATCAGTGTTGACTCCTGGTGACTGACTGAACAAGTCACTGCAGTCTTCTTGACAAACTATTTCTTTTTTCTGAAATAGTTTGCCATTGTTCCTTCCTAGGGCAGAGACAAAATAAGAAGCCCAAAGTCATCCAACCCAACTGGATTTGTACTTATGGTGGGAGTACAATGCACAGTCTAGCCTGTTTCCACAAGTATTACACCAAAGTGGTTCACATAAAGTTACTCAATTTATAATATACACAAATTACCAAAGACATAACACTAAAACATCCAGAAGATAACAGGATGACATTGAAATGTTAAAATTCCCTCTCAAACTCTGAGTTTTACAAAGCTCAAAGAACTTCATGGAAAAGAATTAGGATCTCAAAAGATTAATTATCTTTTAAGAAGATAAAAGGAAGAACGTGTCCTCAAACACTGCCTGATATTAATATGTACAATCATTGAGTATTGTTTGGAAAGTTGATTGTCATTCTTGGAAATACAGGTTGATATCACAGCACTGACAAACTTTTATTTAAGTCTCCTGGCAAAATTTCAGTTTCATGAAATCATAAAATCATTGTTGAAATGGTCTATTTCAAGCCTATGACCTTCCTTTATAGGTGGGCATAGGATGGAAATGACCATGTTTTGTTGTGCATCACAACGAAAGCCACATGATTATTTGCATCTGAAGTGTATCATAAGTATAAAAGAACAAGTCTGTATTGTGACCTTGTGATGTCATTTTTGCCATTGTGGCTTGTACTAGATAGTTTTTCAGGTTATCAAGCCTAATCTTCTATTTAGTACAGGCTCTCCAGTTAAATCATAAAACAAAGAAGAGCCTATTACTTATCTGGGTTATTGATTCCACTGTCAATCCAACCTTATCATTAAGAATTGTTTCAATTTATAGGTAATAATTTACATTTCAGTGTGAGTCCAGAGCTTACAAAATAAAGAGATGATAGTTTCGATTTAACCTACCTTTCACTTCAGTTTAGATGACATGATTTTATTTGCATTTGCTAGCCTTGGTAGCTTTTATTTAAGAGAGAAATAATAGGTTTAAAAATAAATCCTTGATCTTTATAATTTTTTCCTATTTATTTCTTTCCCAAAGTATCATTGGAAGCAAGCAGTTATATTTAGTAAAGAAGGGATCTGAAAGAGATCTGAAAACTTAGTTTTTATATGTAATTTTTGTGTATCTCTTGTAATTAAATTGAATAATTTTTATATAGTTCTGCATAAGGTAGATATAAAACTTGGATTCCCACATTAGGGTACGTTTTTAAATGGTTTTTTGAAGCTTAGCATTATATATATGTGTAAACCATAGACTAGAATTTAGGGATTATTTTATTTGTTTATTTTTTCCTATGTATATTACTTTTACAAATAATTCAAGGCAGCAAGCATATCCAACACAACATCCTCCTCCTATTTTCCCCAGAACAACTCTGTGAAGTAGATTGTTCTGAGAGAGAGAGAGTGACTGATGCAAAGTCACCCCACTGGCTAATCCAATATGGCCATTCCAATACGTCTTCCTTGAGACAGAAGGAAAATATTTCAAGATAATTTGCGATGTTCCACAGTTTTTCTTCATCACACCTCAGCAACCAGTCTGGCTACTGTTGCTTCTCTCACACAGTTAAATGTGGGGAAGTTTTGCCACTCTCATACAATTTAATTGGGGTACTTTCAGGGGACCGATTGAAGAATCCCTGCCTAACTTTTTTCTCCAAGCATCACTTACCAGTGGGAAAACTAGCTATTACTAGTTCGCCTAAATACTGTATGTGATAGACCGGGGATTCCAGTTCAGGACTGGTTTTTTCCCCATTTTTTAAAAAAACAATCAGCCTCAGTTTTGTCCACTCACTACTTCTCATAACATTCTGATAGTCTTCTAAAGTGATTTTATACATGCTGCTATCTAGAGGCCATCAACCTGCAATAATGACCTCTAGACCTCACCATCTATGAAATCTTTTCACAGGATTGTCAGTTTCCTCAGAGACTGATAATCCTGTCAGAGAAATGATATCATTTCCCTAGCATACTCATGCAGGCACACACGCACATATTGTAACATTCCTGGCTGACAGATCTATCAGTGTCCTGGGAGTTTATATTTCAGCGTAAAGAGAAGACCATTTGTCCAGTCAGACTTGCAGCCAAAGCCAAAATAGTCATGGGAATACAGTGTCCCCAGTGATCAGATAGGAAGTTTTGAGGGGCCAATTGGAGATGAGCAGACCATCACCCATGTTTAAAGCAGCCTATATTTTTGGCATGAGAGTTTTCATGTTAAAAGAAGAAGGAAAATACCACTTTCTATCTGGAATAACTAAAAATGGTTCTAGGCGGGATTGGGTGAAATGTTCCTAAGAACAATTGGAAATAAATATTTATGTCCCAGCAAGCAGGAGAGGAGACTAGAACTGTACTATGAGCCACTATGAGTTGTTTAACAAACTATAATGAAAAATGACTCAACCTAATGTGTAAATGTATAAATCTAGACTATTTAAGTTTGATATACCAATTTTTCTAGTACAGTGGAACACTATTTATGATTCTTTGGAATTAAATAAAAGTAGGAAGGCTTATATGTTAGTTATATCTATTTTTTTCTGTTCAATTATATCCGATTTTGTTGTTTATTGGCAAGATTTTTTCATAAGTGGTTAGACATTGTCTCCAGGGCTGAGAGAAAGTGACTGGACCAAGGTCACCCTGCTGGCTTTGTGCCTAAGGCGGACCTAGAACCCATGGTCTCCTAGTTTGTAGCCTGATTCCTTAAGTATTACACCAAACTAATCAACTAACCAACCAACCAACTATAAACGAACTATAATAATGAAGCAATATTTTTAAGCAAATATTTTGGGTCGGGATCTAAAACTAATATTAATTTAATTTAATTTAATTTAATGGATTTTTAAACTGCCCTTTTCCTTTGCAGGACTTAAAGCAATAATTCTACACAAAAGTCTATAGGGGACAGTTGTATATTCTTTGAAATGATATGTTGAAGTAAGAAAACATCCAAGAAGGTGTAAATTGATATTTTTCACCCAGTAGGATTCACTCAGTAGGATTCTTTATTTTAATCTTTGTATTTCCCAAGCTCTTTAAATGTGTCCAAAAGAGAAGTTCCAACTTCTCTACAGAAGATATTGGAGAATACATTGGAGGTCTGCGGTGGAAGAGAATAATATCTGTGCTCTGCTGCCGGGTGGATATTCTTCATATCAACAGAATCAGTGGATGCTTTCAATTATTGTCACAAATGGAAATCAAATACTTTCTCTTTTATGGTCAGAACAAATAGGGAGAGATGCTTCACAATGTGCCAGGACATCAATTATTTTGATGGTTTAGATAGCAGGTCCTTTGTTAGGAACACTAAAAACCTCTCTATTTCTACTGGTTAGGCTCCCCTGAATGGACATAGTAATCTGTGCATTTGTTTCTGACTACGGGTGCTTCCTTTCCTGCATTTGCTTTTTTTTAAAAAACCACATTCTTTTCTGCTGCTTAGCAGAGATGGTTATATTGCAAATAGTGTCATGCATCATTCACAATAATATACCAGTTGCTTTTCTTTATATGTTAAATTGGGGATGAACAGGCTGTGGGTGTTCAAATGTTACTAGATCAATTACCAATAGCTTACGTCAGCATGGCCAATAGTTATGAATGGTTATAAGCTTCCTCACTTCTAAATTAGAGCAACAGTCATTGTGCTACCGTATGATTTATCTCAGATATTTATTTCAGTGCTCTAACTTGACACTTGAATAACCCCTGCCTTATTTATGTAGTCAGTTTCTAAGGCCGCCACTTGCAGTTGACTCTGCGTGGTTGACTGAGAATGAAAAGCAGATAAAAGCAAACAAAAATAGCAACAATAAAAAGTGGCAACAACTTGGGAGTAAAACCAACCCCTGCTAAACCCCAAATGGTGGGTTTGCATTTGTTAAAGCAGAACGATTGAGAACCGAGTTTCCCAAGATTGCTACATAGACTCTTCCAGCTCTTCCAGTGTTGAGCATATTTTCACCTGATTGTGAAGAGTGTGATAACAATACCCATTTTCTTCAAGAGAAATCAAGTAAAGCCTAGGTTGGGAAGAGTAAGAAATTCACTATCATTATTATTCAAAAGGCTTCCTTTATATTAGGATTAGAAAAGTATTTAAAAAGGTTGAAAATAATTCCAAGCAACATTACAACATTCATTTCTTACTTCTCTTTCTTACATCAGAGAGGCTTATGCTGAGAACTAACAGCTCACCTTTTGTTATACATGCTCACTTCAACTCAATTCCTTTACAGAGTTGTTTTTGGAAGTCGCTGCTCACTGCAATTTAAGCATCTTAAATGCACCAGGCAAATACTCTTCTCGAACAAGCTCATCTATGTTTCTCGTCAGCCTCTGCAGTGATTGACCATGTGTTTTGCATTGCTGAGTTTATATTCTGTTTCTCACTCTCTCTGGCTCTGCGATTCATCCCTGCTTTAATCCACTAAGCAGGCATTTATTTATTTAGCACATTTCTGGGACTGTCTGACTCCAGATTGACTTTGGACATGTTACAAATTTAAAAAGGCGAGAAACATAGCAGATTCAGCAAACTGTGGCAACTCTCTGATCTAAGTTATTTGCTTACTGATGGTTCATTACCCAACTGGATAACATCATTGATGAAAGTGATGTGGGATTTGCTCCCTGTTTATATGCAATGTGCGGGTTGCTCCCTATTTACATACAATAGCTTGCTCTGCCAGTGTGGAGGTTTGGTTTTCTGCTTGATAATTCCTTGACTAGGGGATTATTTTCTGCTTGAATATCTTGTATTAAGCTCATACCAAGTTTATCTTGTCTTGAATTTCTGATTTGTCTTGAATTTCTGATTTGTCTGAATTTAAATATTGATGGCTGATTTGTTTAAATTTCAGCAAAGGACAATAGTTGCCCAGAGCATACAATAAAATATCTCTTCCTTAAATTATAGCCCAAATGGCCCCCAAACCATCCTAACTCAAGGCCTGATGAAAGAGTTAGGGTTTGCTAAATATAGACAGGGTAGGGACAGTTTAAATTTATGTGGGGATACTGTTCCAGAAAGCAGATTCTGTGATTGATAAGACACAGTTTCTGAATTCTGCTAGATGACAATGCTTAATTGATGGAACTTGGAGCATGCCACCTCTGTCCTGATTGCACAGGGTAGACAAAAACCATGGAAGATAGTTAAGCCTTCAAATAATTGGGCCTGTGCCATGTAGGGCTTTAATTGTGTTGTTAGTTGTGAAGTCATGTCTGACCCATCTCAACCCCATGGACAACATTCCTCCAGGCCTTCCTGTCCTCTACCATTCTCTGGAGTCCATTTAAGCTCATGCCTACTGCTGTGACTCCATCCAGCCACCTAATTCTCTGTCGTCCCCTTCTTCTTTTGCCCTCAATCTTTTCCAGCATTAGATTCTTCTCCAGTGAGTCCTTCCTTCTCATTAGATGGCTTTAGAGATAAGATCCAGCATTTTACTTTCACCAAGAAGCTTATGCAGACCAGAACTGTTTCATGGGCATAACAATATTGGCCAATAATTGCTCATATTGTCGCATTCTGGCCAAATCACAGTTTCCAAGTGGTCTTCAAAGGTCGTCTCAGATGGAACACATTATAAGAGTCCACACACAATGTTTCCCAGGCATAAGTGATTGTAAGGAGAACTTCCTGGTCCAGGAATAGGCACAACTGGTATACAATGGGATCTTTCTGGTCATAACTGGCATCTGTTCTTCATTCAGGTAGGACTGTGCATTAGATCCACCAGATTGTACTTTAGCTCTGAATGGGGCAATGCTTCTCCTTTTAGGTTGATCTTGAGTAGGAGCTTTGGGTTCACTTCAACCTCCCCCCCTCCCCCAGCACTACTGAAACCAGTATCAGATAGACTAACATTTCCAAGGATTATGCCACCTTCCTTAGCAGCAAGGGTGAAATCCATCAGGTTCTGATAGGTTCTGGAGAACCAGTAGCGGAAATTTTGAGTAGTTCAGAGAACCCGTAGCGGAAATTTTAAGTAGTTTGGAGAACCGGCAAATGCCACTTCTGGCTGGCCCCAGAGTGGGGTGGGAATGGAGATTTTTCAGTATCCTTCCCCTGCCATGCCCACCAAGCCACGCCCACCAAGCCACACCATGCCCACCAAGCCATGCCCACAAAACAATGGGTAGTAAAAAACAATGGATTTCACCACTGCTTAGCAGATATAGAATTAGACTACCCAGCTAGCCAGATTACCATAGATCATGCGTTCATCTCTACAAACTCAGCAGGATTGGATGAGCTTATTAAAAAGTTTTCAGGTCAATTTTCAAAGTTCACTGCTATATGTTTCAACAAAGCATATCCATGTGGAAATTCAAAATCAGTTTATCAAATAATGAAACTCTGTTAATGGACATGAGAATCAGATGCAGGGAAAAACAGTTTTAATTAAATGCAGAGAACTTACAGTATAATTAAACAATGTGATGTTTTCCAGTCTTTCTCATGGCTAGCATTCACGAGCTGTTCTTTGCAATGGAAATCTGTCAACAAATGAGCTCACTGAAATGAATTAAAAGTCTCTAGCTGCCATGATGGGTTTAAGATAACTTCTATGCTGCATTATATAACTAACAGAAATATGAATTTAGCAAAAAAAAATAAACCTAAGAATTACTGCTTTAAATGGCAACAACATTTAATGAAAATGAAATCTGATTCTCAGTATCTAGGTATAGTTTGGGACTTTTATAAATCTCTGAGTCGGGGTTAGAAATACACTGAATAATTAAATTTATTCTTTAAAAAAAACCAGATTCCAGTTGCTTTTTACAATTTGACAGACTTATCCAACAAAACATATATTTAAAATGTTAGGAAATGACCGTCATAATCAGGAATTTCCTTGCAAGAAGAGGTATTTCCCAATTATTCTTAAGCAATAATTCTGTTTTGCATGAGAAGATAGCATGTTTTCTTTTCCTAATTACAACCTTCTTCTCGTATTGCTTTTGACATATTTCTGTCCACAGAAACACGTTGGCATTTGGCTACATTATTTTCAAACCCTTGACTATATATTGTATGCAAAGGTAGGCTGTATGTGAATTTATAAGCTGTGACTATGTCAATATCATAAAAGCCTTGTTGATAGGCAACTCTCTTGACTAGGAAACTATAAACTTTTACGCTTCCTAACAGCCTTTTGAACAGATTTAGATTCCCTATGAAGGGAATCAGAATGCTTTTTTATAAATGGAGGGCCAACTGATCTCCAGAGAAAGAAACATTTGTTTTTCCTTCTGTCTGGCTTCTGCTTCTGGATAGAGATAGACTGGCCATAATGACATTCATTGATAAACTGAAAACTGGATTATTTCTCTGTGCTCTGTATATAGGACTGAGATTAAACCAGAATTGATGGCTCAGTTAAAAAAGAAAGCTTAACAGAAGCACATAGCACAAGTTCCAAAGAAGCTGCACTTTCTGTTATTACAGTGTTGAGGCAGACTGACATAGAAGAAATAATTTAGGATATCTTTTTTTCTCTAAGCCCAGATATTATGATTCAATGGAATATCATCTTGATGGCATTAGTTTTGTAAGAAGTTTATTATATAGCAACAACATTTCAATATTATATAGCAACAACATTTCAATATTATATAGCAACAACATTTCAATAGTGGCATTTTGATTCTAGAACTGTCTTCCACAGATCCTTTGATTGGACTTTAAGCATGTAATTTTTTTACCCCCAATTAAGCTTATTCCTTCAGGTTTTGTTCTATAAGGGGAAACTATAATGGAAACATATACGAAAAAATTCAAACACAATTTTAATTTGCCTGGAATCCACACTGTATATCAGACAGCATGATTGAGCAGGTCCAGAGATATTTCACGAAAAGAGTACTCCACTCCCCTACTCACAATAGAATTCCTTATGCCACCAGACTTGACATTCTGGGCTTGGACAATCTAGAACTGTGTTGCCTGTGGTCCAATCTAAGCATAGTAAACAAAATTGTCCGCTACAATGTCTTACTTTAAATAAGCCAAAAATCTATCCATCACATTTCTGGCATCAAATTCAAGATGGTGGTGTGTATATGTGGAGAGATAGAGAATTGTTTCTCTTTTGTTTGTGTTTGTGTGGTGTATCAGCAGAGGCAAATTAGGCACTTTCTGAATTTTTGACAAGCCAAGCCCAAAAGGTTTGCCATCAGTTGTACTAGAGACAGCTTAAAATAACCAAGACAAAGCCAAGAGGCCTGAAAGCCAAGGCTTAGCAATCATATTTTTGCCTTTCAACCTAACTGGGGTACTCACAAACATGAATTCAGTAAAAGAAAAATGATTCAGAGCATTTGGTTAGGGGTACCTATAACTGTGGTACCCGCAGAGATAACCCATAGTAGAGATGACAGTAGGCAATAAAGCATTAGTGCTGATTAACATTACTGCTGACTAGATGGGCCCAGGTAGGAGACAACATTTTAGTTGAACTTAAAAAATTAAGCAGACAATTTAGTACTTAAATGACAAGCCCTCAGGAAATGAGAGATTAGTAGAAGGGCAATGACAAAAACAATACAACCTTTGCTCCTGTTGTGGCCCACCAGCTGCCAACAGAGCTGGCGGCAGATGAGGAGGAGGTTGGGGAAGAACTTGGGCCAGTTCTGGAGTCTGGGGAAGGCTCTGATGGATGCTCTGCATTGGACACAGAGATAGAGCCAGGGCCATCTGACATTTCCCAGCCACCAGAGAGGAAGCTACCTTTGGAGGCTGATATGAGTGAGGAGGAAGAACAGCTGGGGCCTGTTCCATATGCACGTATGCGCAGAGCAGTTAGGAGAGGTGAACAACGGAGGACAAGGAGTCGACTCGGGAAGCAAAGCACACGTGGATGCTGAATGGCCTCTCCCTGGCTGGGGAATAAATAAGAAGGAAAGGGGAGTGGTTGTCCTAGGAGACAACAATTGGTATTTCTGAAGATTTAGCTCATTGTATTTCGTGCCACAAAGACTGCTTGCCAGAACTTAATTTTCAGCCTTTTGGCTGGGAGCACACAACCTTACAATTCTCACAAGGAACTGATAAAGTCTGTTACTACAGTTGACTCCTTGAAGGATAATTGCCTGGACTTTTTGGTGGGTGAATGCAATTAATTCACAAGAGGTAAATAAAGAGAGGTTTTTCCATGACAAGGAGTCTGTTTCTTGCTTCTGCTAAGGGAGGGTCAGAACAGTCCCTTTGGTTTGTATGTCACAATGTCATATGCATGTACAGAGTCAAAGCTGACAGTACAACACATTTGGATGAAAGCCTCTGATTCTAAAGATGTTTCCACAGCTGAGTAGGGCATTGAAAAAAACTGTAGAGAAAGATATTGCTAGGAAAATTACAGCAGTGTTCCCATGTAGTTAACTGCAGTTGAACTCAACTCAACTTCAAGGAAGTTTTGTCTTTTGTCTTTGACGGGATGGGCTTAGTCAGCAGGCTAGATCAGACTGGAGATTCTGCATCCTTGCTAGGTAATTTGCCAACTACTGTATGTTTTTTGAAAGGATGACTTAATCTGCTCACTTCTTTAACATGCTTGTATTCTAATAAACAATTTCTGTTGCCTTGAATAGTCAGCCAGTGTATCCATATAAGTATATCAACAGGCTTTTATATATGCATTTGCATTCATCATCCTTTTAATTTCACTATTAATTATTAGTCAACAAATGATATTTCAAACATCTTAAATTTGATGTCAGAAATAGGGAACTTTGCCATCATAGAATACATTTCAAATTCAATAGGCAATCCTTTCCATTTGTATGTGATGTTTATTACTGTTCAGTTTGCACTGAAACTAGACAGCATGAAGGCAATAAAAGTTAAATGTGATGGATAGAACTTTGGCTTATTTAAAGTAGACGTAGGGCCAAAGTAGGCTGGATACGGAGTGTTTACCCTCTTTTTGATCTCTAAATTCTTTAGCAAGATGACATAAAAATGATCCAAGAAAAGATTCAGACTGTGACTTGTCTAGTACATTCCAAATGACATTCAGTACCTTTTAAAGTTTGCATAGTTGATATGCCTCTATGTAAGTCCATTTGTTTGTCTGTGTTATTTAGTACAGTTTCTAAGAAGAAAAAAGAAGTCCCTTATTGATGCCAATTATGAAAATTCATAATTGATGCCAAAAATGTCTTTATTCCTTTTGATCCGATCCCTGGTTTTGTTTAGCTAGAAACTGAGCAATCTTAGCCAGAGATTTTTCCCTTTAAATCCTGTGAGTTCTTACTTAGGCATTGAAACAACAACTTAAATGCAGGAGAATATGTTTTTAAGTTACAAACAGCTTTTTTGCCTTCTCTTAAAGTTAAATATGTACATAATTCTGCAAACCTTATGTGACAAAACATCAGGGCTGTAATCCAGCAGGTTCTGGAGAATCAGTAGTGGAAATTTTGAGTAGTTTAGAGAACTGGCAAATACTACCTCTGGCTGGCCCCAGAGTGGAGTGGGAATGGAGATTTTGCAATATCCTTCC
>JANHFK010004274.1:14624-28220 GCA_036250565.1 Sibynophis collaris
GTGGGGAGGGAATGGGGATTTTGCAGTATCCTTCCCCTGCCATGCCCACCAAGCCACACCACGCCCACCAAGCCATGTATAAAAGCCAAATAAATAAACCCACAGAACCGTGAGTAAAAAAAATTGGATTTCACCACTGGCCCAGATGCAGGTACTACAGATATATTTCTCTCAGAAGAGCTTCATGGCACCCAGGAGCTTCTGAAGCATTTGGTACTCAGTGTGAAAAATAGAAATGAGCGTCCTTCCACCATTCCTAAGTTCCAGTTAAGCTTAAGCCTTGATCGGTCTTCCGTCACTTGGTGCCAAACTTGATGTTCCCTGAAAATCTCTCATAAAAAGGAATTTGCAGAAAGCAAGATACCGTCCCCCTGGGAAAAAAAAGGACTGTGTGGGATATAGGGTTTTTTGAGAGAAAACGTTCAAGCAGTTTCAATGGGGAAAACTTTGGTATGTTTCCAGAGCTTTGATACAAATTTATACTGGACCAAATCGCATTTTGGACAAAAATGATAAATCACAAAATAGCACATGTGCAGAAAACAAAGGAAACCTGTAGATCCAAGCATTCTTTACATGCTACAAGAGATCCTATGGGAGACATGCAGGAGTCACTTACAGAAAAGAATAGATATATTTTCTTCATCTTATTTTTTTACCTGTAGAGTAGTAGATTTGGTATCTATTGGTATCAAAATGGTTATATTATTATTTTAAAAAAAGTTTTATAAAATGGTTATATTATTATGTTGCTACTTACAGTAGTTTTGATGCAGTCTCCTACTTCACCTTTGTAAAAAGAAATGTTAACTGTAATGGTTTTTGAAGACATATATTTGAATTCGTTTTAACTCTTGACAAGTCCCTGCAGTTCTCTTGGCAAGGATTTTCGGGGGTGGTTTGCCATTGCAAACTTCCTAGGGCTAAGAAAGAGTGACTAGCCCAAAGTCACCCAGAGGACTTTGTGCCTAAGGCAGGACTAGAACTCCTAATTTCTAGTCCAGTACCTTGCCTGCCAAATCTTACTGTCTCAGTAACCATAATAAGACGGAGTTGTAATGGAATATATGAATGACCTTGGGGAAAAGAGAAGAGATGCTGCTTAGGAAACAATCAGATAAGAGAGGTAGGAGCCTCAGTGGTGAAATCCAATTTTTTTTATTACCGGTTCTATGGTTCTATGGGCGTGTCTTGGTGGGCGTGGTGTGGCTTGGTGGGTGTGGCAGTGGAAGGATACTGCAAAATCCCCATTCCCTCCCCACTCCTGGGGGACAGATATTGCAAAATCTCCATTCCCATCCTACTCCTGGGGGACAGATATTGCAAAATCCCCATTCCCTCCCCACTCCTGGGGGAAGGATATTGCAAAATCCCCATTCCCTCCTCACTCCTGGGGGAAGGATATTGCAAAATCCCCATTCCCTCCCCACTCCAAGGGGAAGGATATTGCAAAATCTCCATTCCCACCCCATTCTGAGGCCAGTTCTCCGAATTACTCAAAATTTTAACTACCGGTTCTCCAGAACCTGTCAGAACCTGCTGGATTTCACCCCTGATATGCTTCAAATGAAAATAAAGCTACATTCTACAAAGGATGTATGGAAAAATGAACAGCGAATGAACATGAAAATTGGTGTTTTCAATTTTGGAGAGTGGTAGAATCATTGGATTTGCCCATAAAAAGACAGAACTTCTATGAAAGGAATTAACCCAAGGTAAACAACTGAAAATATTTTTGAAGTGATGGACAGCTTTGAACTTGTAGATATGTGGAGACATAAAATTGTGATTCCAGTGCTCGCTTCGACAGCACATATACTAAAATTGGAACGATACAAAATTGTGATTTCAAAGTGTGCACTGTATATATTTTTCTGAAAGACACAGATCTTTTTCAAGAATAGAGAATATTTTGGACTCCTAAAAAGCTTGTTACTTATATTGGTAAAGTGGCGATATTGCCAAAGACTTTTTCAGATCGTAACGTAGTAACTCTAACATACAAGAGCGCAATTAGAACATAAAAATGAAGCTTTGCTACAAATGGAATTAATAATAGAAGACTATGAAAATAAATTGAAAGAAAACTTTGACAATAATTTTGATAAGCACAGTATGGGTTGGTTGTATAGTCTTTTATGAGAGGACAATTTATGCAGCAAAATAATAAACTGAAATGCCAGAGAAAAGAGAAGATGCAAACAATTTTAATGGAGAAAAAGATGAAACAGGAAGAATTAAGAAGGGAAAAAATGTCTCAAGACAAACCAAACTTTTATAATGCCAGCTTCCCATGTTAACAATAGGATAAAAAGAAATAAAAATGAAAAAAAGGAATTTTGAATTTTCAAACATGCCAGGGAAATACTTGGCATATAAATTAAGAAAAGAACCTGAGAAGAAAATATTTAATTATAAACTGGGAAAACCACAGTAACAGATCATGCAAGTATCCAAACAATATTTCTTCAGCACAATACAAAATTGTACAAAGGAGATGAGATTTCCTGGCATAACTGGATGAATGTTTAAAGAAACCAAAAAAATTTCCAAAGATAATGGATAAGCAAAGTAGACGATGAATGGACCTAGAACAGGGAGGGAAGTATGAAAGCCTTCTAGCTCTTGTCTGCTCACTGTGCATCCATTTTGGAGCAAGAAATTCAACTGGATAGTAGCTACGTATCATCAGACATTCTCAATTGGTTGCAGTTATCTGAATTAATCTCAATCATGCCCTCCAGTGATGAGGATGACAATCCAGTTATGTTGGTTAGAGTGATAACATAACCAAGGGTAGCACTGAATGGCCTACTTCTGGTGGTGATGATGGTGGGTTCTCCATCTCTGGAGGTTTTCAGGAAAAGGCTGGAGAGCCACTTCAACCTGGATGGTTTCATATATGTCCTTTCAGTATGTTGAACTAGATGATCTTGGTGGTTCCTTCCAACTCTGAGTTTATGACAGTGTCCACCTTTCCAGCCTACATGACTACAGAACAGTTTTAAGTAGGGATTATGAGAACTTCGAACCATCACATCTCATTCTCCTTTTTAGGACAAGAATATTCTGAAGGAATGAAATGAGAACAACACAATCTGAACAATTCTTCTAAATTATGTAGAAGCTTTGAACACCATCAAGAATTCTGAATTTACTTTTAGATTTTACACTGTATCTGGTTGTTTGTCATGTAAGCCTGCTTGAAAAGCCCAACTTAGCCTTTGTTGCACAGATTTCTGGAGATGTGATGTCTTCTCTTGTGGAAATAGATTGCAGTATCTGTCTGCCAAACCTGCTTCTCAAACTGTTTTTTTTCCTGAGGAAATTGCTTTGGATACCTTTTATTTCTTTGGATCTGAGATCAGCAAATGTTATTCTACGAACCTTCTGGGGTACCTGCTATGGGAGGGGCTGTGTAGGAGCATAATGCTTCATCACTCAATGAATTCCCACTGGGGTTCTCCCATTGGCTATTCATTTGATCCCTAACCTTTGATTGAAAAGCAGTAAATTCACACAGTAAGACACTCAGCTTCATGGCTGGGTAGGGCTTGAAGCCAGTTTTGGCTCCAGGCCAGCAGCACCTCAGTTTTAAGAGTGCTCCTTCCATAGCCCCAAGCATCCCTGTGGATGTTCTCTGAAGGAAGCTGGTTGTCCTATAGATGAGCTGAAGGAATGGCAGCCATTTGGACAGAAGGGCTCACAGATCCTTCTTGCTCTATCCTAAACTGGTCTCAGTCTCCCCCTCCCTGCCTGGTCCGACCCAAACAGATGTCTCCTGCTTTGAGGGAGTCACTGGGGAAGAGCTTCAGGCTTCATTAGTTGCTACCTTTGGAAAAGCTGACTCACATATTTTCAATTGCAATGATTAAAGAGTGTCACAAAAGCCAAATATATCATTTGGGACTAAAATTGCGACAGCTGTCCTTCTCCTAAGGCTTTTTGGAAGTAAGCCATCCACGCTTCAATAGCTGATGGACCTGGTCCACCCCACCGCTCCCTCCCATCGCTCTTCAGGCCCAATTCTGGAGCATGTTAATGCCAGGAGCATTTGAGCGAAGGTGATAATGGAAGGCTGGTTATTCCATTTTTATGCTCCATTCCACAAAATGTGGCGTGCCAGAGCACCGGAAAAGTTGCCATCTTCAAGGGATTCCCCTTCCAGAGAGAAATGTTGCAAATTGAATTGCCATGTCCTGTTCTACTTCTTAGCAATCAGAGGTGGTATTCACGCGAACTGGTAGCTGAAATTTGGCCTGGATTGCCGAACTGGTAGCAACTGCTGGCTGGCCATGCCCCCGAACCAGTCTCCCGGTCGCCACTCGCTTGCTCGCCCCACCCTCCCACTCACTGCTCACTGTAATTATAATCATATATTGTTAATATGTGTGCAAACTTCACCATTCCATGGACAGAGCCTCTCAAGAAACAATGGGACGTCCTGCTTTGCTGGACCACAAAATCCCAACCATTCTGGGATGGCTTGTGGGCCGAGGAGAAAAATGGAATAGTCTGACATTCCCCAACGTTTTGTCCACAGAACAGTAAACTTCGCACATTCCTAGCTCATATTTTTATCATCTTCTCCTTTAATGTCTCAATTAGAAAACCACAATTCAGTAACGATCTTTGGAGAATTCCAGGGATGATATCCTAGGTTTTAGGGGGATTCTATTCAGGTTTGACAGGTCCCAGTGCTGTGAAATTATATTCCAAGATGACACCAAATTAGGTGTTTACAAAATGCACTCAGTCCCCATTACTGGAGAGTTGATTCAGATATGACTGAACTACCAGCTTCTCTTGAGGAAATACAACTTGGGGACCTTCACTGGAGCCATTTAAATGACTGCTTTCAGTCTCTGATGCTGTTACATCACAGCCTCCTTGAATCTCCTACATTTTTAGCCCAACCGGAGGAAAGAGTTTTAAATTTGTCAGGTTCACGTGATATCCAAGTTTCTGGAAGGTTTGGTAGCCATAAAATGGAGAAGGTCACTTCAGTTAATAACCCAATTGGCAGACCGAAAGTGGGCTCACTCTTGTTTAGTGTAGGGGCCCCTTCTAGGAAGTCCGATTAACCACCCCCAAAATGCTGCTGTCCGGAGAGAAGGATGGAAGAAAAGAAGCAGTTCTGGAACTCTCCGTCCCATCATACTCACAGGTTAGTATTCAATTTGCTTCACAGCCCATTAATTTCCTAGGAGGAAGAGGCAACTGGCAAATGGGTCAGAGCATTCGTATTGCAATCAGGTCGTGCCCAAAAGTCTTTCAAGATTTCCAAGAGGCAGGTTGTTGCATGTACTCATGGTCCATGGAGGATGTGATGAGATCAAATGGAAGCCTTTGTTTGGCCCCTGAAATATGCCCCACAAGGAGTAATGTACCACCCCACACATCAAAGACACCACCCCCCAGGTCCCTCTCATGCTTGTGTGCCAGAACACCTGTAATCATCAATTCCACCACCTTCACCTGATCCAAAATTCCTGTGTCCTTTTTTTGGCTGAGAATAATGCATAATGGGGCAACCGTTACTAACAGCAACCGTGAAGGAAGAGGTTTGGACTAACAGTAAACAGTTCAATTAAGTTGCTGACAGAGTGTGCATCTGCTGTAAAAAAGCATGATAAGAATAATAAGAAATAGTATGGAAAACAGAGATAGATGCTCATATCCTAATGCCCTTATATGAATCACTGGTGAGACTGAAGCTGGGGAATTGCGGGCATTGCTGGTTGCCACACCTCAAAAGGAGATAGTGGAGCTGGAGAAGGTTCAGAGGAGGTCCAGTGAGAGGGTCAAGGAGCTGCAGCAGCTTCTTTATGAGGAAAGGTGGTGTCACGTTAGGAGAGGAATGATTGCGCTATACAAAATTATGCATGGTGTGGATACAGTGGACAAGGGAAGTCAGTGTCTCCTTTCCCAAATGCTACAACCAGAGGTCACCCAATGACATTGAAATCCTGGAGAAAAGGCCATTGGAGTTGAGAGGCAGGGGTCCGATCCAGCGTGGCACTGCTCATCCTCTTAAGTCAGGGGTGTCAAACCTGAATTAATTGAGGGCCGCATCAGGGTTGCGTTTGACCTTGGGGGGGGGCATGGCTGGGATGGGCATGGCCAGCTTGACGTCACTTGTTGAGGCTCCTGCAGCCCTCTGCCAGCAAAAACGGAGCTCGGGGAGGCTGCGTGAGGGCTGCATCAGGGTTGTGCTTGACCTTGGGGGGCGTGGCTGGGATGGGCATGGCCAGCTTGACGTCACTTGTCGAGGTTCCTGCAGCCCTCTGCCAGCAAAAACGGAGCTCGGGGAGGCTGTATGTAGCCTGCCCAGGCTCTGTTTTCGGCCACAACAGCTTCCTGCAGCCCTCTGCCAGCAAAAATGGGGGGTCCCTAAGGTCTGTTTTTGCTGGAAGAAGCACCGTGAGTCAATCCTTCATTGTTTCCAGGGCAGCCCCAAGAGCCTGATCTATGCACGGGCCTTGAGCTTGACACCCCTGTCTTAAGTGTATGAAACCACCTCTCTTATTTCAGCCCTGTCTCTCTTCACTACCCACCACATCTAGATAGCTCAATTTACATTTTTGTGAAGGACTAGGCTTTCCTGGCCTACCTCTGGTCCTCCTTCCCTTCTGGCAAGGCAGCTCCCTTGGAGCAAAGTCCAGCCTTTGGAAAGAGCCACAGAGATAATACCAGCTATATTTTTTCAAGTAGCATAAAGACGTAATTACAGAGTTGTTCATGGGCAGGAAAGCTGCCCGAGTCTGCTGCCCATTCAACAACTGTACTCACTGAAGGGTGCTTGACTTCTGGAGTGAGGACAGAGACAGCGGCTGGCATGTCCAGCACAACATTGGCCCTGAGGAGTTTGTGCAGAGAGGACACAGAGCCCCTGGTTTTGGGGAGAGTTTTCTTCCCATTGTCTGGTGGTTCCCGCAGCCAGAGCTGGTCCTCAGGGCCAAAGGGCCCAGTCTCACAGTAGAGGAAAGGGTTGAGTGGCAATGGTTAGGGTTGAAAAGAAGACACCATGGTGCAGCAACATGAACTAAAGATCACTGATTCAGCCCATAAACATGCAGGGCTAGAGGAAGCCCTGAACAGACCCAACATGGTCAGAGGCTGCAGTAGTAGTATGCCAATCCACGGTTAAGACCATGTGAGTGTTAGAGGCCTCCTGAGAAGAGGACCTTCCTTGGCACTTGAGTTTCTTACACTGTCCTAACTATTACCTTTCTGCAGCCATTGAGGGCTGTGCATGAGCAATGTGTAGAAACGGCTGGACCGCATTTCTCTGGGGCATCCCCCTGGTTGTTCTACCTTGACTTTGAGATGTGGCAGCTTCTGCCATTTGATCTGAGCCTTTAAAGCGGCATTTCTCAACCAGGGCAACTTGAAGAGATGCAGATTTTAGCTCCCGGAATTCCCTCGCCAGCAGGTTTAGGGCTCTTGTCCTCATTAAACTGGACCCTCTCCTGGCGATTTGGCAAGCCCTGGAAAGGCAGCCATGATCCGATCAGAGGGGCCTGCATGGAACCTATGGGTCTCATGTCTGCAAACATATATGTGTGTGAAAGAGCATGTCACTGGGCTTTTAGTCTGTTGCTTTGTACCCCAAGACTCTGGCCCAAAGCCTTCTCCTCAGAAGGAAGGCAGCAGCTGAGGAAGGAGCCCACCGTTAGTAGGTTCTGCCAAACACATCCACATTGGAGTGCTTTGCCGGAAGTTTCAAAAGATGGTATGCTGACATTTTAACCTAGGAAAGAATGGAAACAAGAAGCCACCCACATCCACCAAAGGGTTTAACTCCACAGTAATATATTTGAAAATATGGTACATGCTCCCCAAACCAAGATTATCTACATAGAAGAATCCAAGGTGGCTTCAGGCAAAATGTGAAACTTGTGGGGGAAAAAACACCACACGGGTGCTGAAGTGGCCGCAGAGCCTGGCCAACCCTGACCGGCTTCCTGGTTCCATTGGCAGCTGGTTTCCTTCCTCTCCCAAGAGCATCTCTGAAGGGCTGGTGGAGACGGGCGGCTGGCGCTGCTCCCCTCCTCGCTTGGCAGAGTCACCACTTTTGTTAAGAGCAGGAAGGTGGACTCTGCCTGCCAGGGACTGGCATTGGCTGCCTTTGGGCTGGACCCGTCACTCATCCCTGCACCCCCAATTCTGAGATATTCTTACAGGTAATTCAAGTGAATTATGCCATACTCTATTCAATGGATTATTGCCAAAGGGTGGTGGTGCTGGGGAGATGGGCTCGTGGTGTGGATTTCGAGGGCAACTGGTTGCAAAAGGAGAGTCCCAAGACCGAAGCTGCCCTCCCAGTCCAATTTCCTGCAGCCTCCAGACTTGTGTCCAGGCCAACGTGCCATTCTCCTTGTGGCCCATAAAACGTCCCTGGGATCAAGTTGTCGACTTCAGAAGTTCTGTCTTGCCCTGGCCTTCACTGAGGTGGTGAAGAGCCTTTGTTTCTCCATAGCTTTAGTAGAAGGAGTAGGGTAGAACGATCTTCCCAGAATATTTACAAGAAATCTATTTCTGACATACACAGAACATTAAGCCTTTGCATCAGAAGTGAACTTCAACATCAGTCAAACAAACAAACAAACAAGAAGGCACTCTAGGAAAAACAGCCTGCAATTTGTCATTTGGACACATCACAAATAAAATATATATATATATTTATTTTTTTCAGAGACGCCTGCCTTCCTCTTTGGGCACGTTGGCATTTTTCAGCCGTGAAGAATGTTGGTACCAAGTAATACAAATACTGGCAAGATTCTAAAGACAGCACTTGGAGAGAACACATATGGTTTGGTGTGACCAATTGTGGAAAACGCAGACCTTGGAAAGCGTTTGTGTAGTTTCAGATGCCTGGAGAAATTAGTCAGCACCGAGATCCAGGTTATTTCAGAGAAAAGCATCCCAAATGTGTCTCCTATGAACACACTTTCTACCATATGCTCAAGTCACCAATGAAGGAGTTGGGGTGGGATTTGGCTAATTCTTCCAGAATGATTAAGACCATTTCAGCCTTGTGGAATAGGATCTCTCCCCTCCACCCCCGAGACGTGGACCCCTCCCATCCTTTGAAATTGGATGCTGCGAATTGTTAAAGAGCTGATGGGCCTAGGATGGTGGCTGAGCTCTGGGGGATGAGATAGTGTCTTCTGGTCAGCTCCCTTTTTTTCCTTTGATCTACATCTGTTTGTTTTAATTTTTACATTATAAACTGCCCAGAGTAACTGTGGAGTCTGGCAGCCTCAAAACTGAAACAAACGAATAATAACATAAACAAAAGCTTGTTTTTAAGAGCCAGAGTTAATCAAAGACTGCAAATAACCTTAGTGACATTCTTTATTATTTATTTTCTCCTTTTTGGCTTCTTTTTCTCCTGCCCCCAAAGCAGCAGAGCCCTAAGCTACGCAACAAGTAAACTCATCAACTGTATTAATTAGTGGTGGGAAGAAAATTTGGTGCTAAAGGTGTGTTCACAGCCACTCAAGAGGGAGACGGTCATTTTAGAAGCAAATTTAGGACACAAAGTTCTCTACACCGACAGAAGGTTTGTTTCTGGCCTGAACAACAGGCTTGTCTGGGGTGTGTATCAATATGGTGCATCATGTAAAAGGAGGAGGGGGGGTCTTTGATCCCATGGTTGTGGCCACCATGTTGATTTTTCGGACACCTTGGAACAACCACCAAACAATAATACGGGGTCACAGTCGCAGGCATACGTGTGGAGGCTATGAAGCATGCTTAGCATTCCAAAACACAAAAAGAACCAGGGTTTTCAGTTTCCGAGGAATTGCAAAATACAAAGACAGAAGGAAGTCTGGTACTTTTGAGGCCAGAGTCTTGAAACCAGACAGAAATAGGCCGGCTAGAGATTCTGAGAATGCTAGCCGCTCTTTACCTAGAACCAGTGGATGTCCCTCCGTGGATCGGGGTGTCTCTACCATTTGGGCATACAAAGAGGAAGAGACACTGAAAACAATCAGCCACCTCGGCTCCTACCTGGGGTCGTGGGCACCATCAACCCCGGAAGACTAAAGACCGTGAGAGCGTGGGGTGGGTTCAGGCATACACTCACTCACACACACACACACACACACACACACACACACACACACGGCATCCTGGAGTTCAGCCCTACGAATACAACAGTAGGAATATTTGCCACGCCGGCCTAAACATGTATGACAAACTCAGGATTAGTGTAGGAGAAGCCTGCGAACTCGTTCTGGTCCAAATTCATGATGAAGAGTTTGTCGGTGGGCGTGAGTTCCACAGGCTGCCTCGTGAACTCCTTATCGAAGTTGGAAGTGTCGTGCTTGTCTTTCTGTTGGATGGAAAAGCAAAAGAATTAAAAAGCAGTGCGGGGGGGTGGGGGTGGGAAGGCATGTTTATCTACTCTGGTTTTTAAAAAACCCATCTTTCCCTTTTTTAAAAAATTAAAAAGATTATTGTACAGAATGCCAATATCCTAATATGTTTTGTGACTAGCCGTAATATTGAAGTGGGAGCCAGTTTTGTTATCTGAATCCTTATTTGGAGATGCTGAAAGTATATTAAATAATATATGGCATGCCAGAAAAGGATTGTTACTGTAATTGTATTGCAGGGCTGGCTGGAAAATTCTCATCTTTTAAGTCCAAAAGTCTTAAAGTTGCCAAAGTTGTATACTCCCGATTTAAAATATTTAAGGAAGAGTGAGGTTATACCATTTATATATACCCCCATTACAGCAGTTTTATTTATTTGCTATATTTTATGTCCTTTCTTTTTTCTAAGAGGTCAAGGCATGAGGGGTTCTATTCATGCTATCCTCACCAGAGGAACCTGTTGAGTTTGTTCATTCATTTATTTTCTATTTTCATTTTTACAGATATTTACACCATTTCAGTCAGACGGAGGGTTCTTCTCTACAGCCGTGGTGATGTGTTTTGCTTCTGTTCTTGAATTGGGAGGAAAACAGAAAATGGCTGTTACCCAGTGGTGAAATATAATTTTTTTTACTACCGGTTCTGTGGGCGTGGCTTGGTGAGTATGGCAGGGAAAGGATACTGCAAAATCTCCATTCCCACCCCACTCTAGGGAAAGGATATTGCAAAAACTCCATTCCCACCCCACTCTGAGGCCAGCCAGAGGTGGCATTTGTCGGTTCTCTGAACTACTCAAAACTTCCGCTAATGGTTTTCCAGAACCTGTCAGAACCTACTGGATTTCACCCCTGCTGTTACCACACGTCAAAAAGAAATACAGGGCAGTGATTTCTGCTTGCTGCTGTTGGGTGAATAAGGAAAGCATACACTTCCTGATGAATGAAGTTTCCCAGGATAATGTTGCAGGATGCAATCTTGGCCGGTTGCGGGTACCAGAGGTTTGTCTTTTGAGCAGAATGTGTGAGAGAGATGTTCCTTGAGGATGGGCCGCAGCATGAGTTGGAAAGCTCCGAAGACTATACCTCTGGTTCCAGTGACTGACCCAGATTGGTTCCTGCATATACTTCCCCTTTGCTGCTTCCTGCTTCTACTTTTCCCAATAACATTTCAGATTTAAGCATCTAAAGTGACTTTTAATAATCATCTTATAATATTTCTTCCTGCTAAATTTGAACGTGATAATTTAAACTAGAAGCAGCCCTCATCCATATAAAGACAATAACTTAATTAGGCCCAGATAATACTTTTTAAGTATCTGTTCATCAGCTAAAATGGTTACAAATCTGAAAGGGGTCAAACCAGGGGTGAAATCCAGCAGGTTAAGGAGAACTGGTAGTGGAAATTTTGAGCAGTTTGGAGAACCGGTAGTGGAAACTTTAAATAGTTTGGAGAAAAGGCAAATAACACCTCTGGCTGCTCCCAGACTGGGGTGGGAAAGGAGATTTTGCAATATCCTTCTCCCAGGAGTGGTGGATTTTGCAGTATCCTTCCCCCTGCCATGGCCATCAAGCCATGTCAACCAAGCTATACCCACAGAACCGGTAGTAAAAAGTATTGGATTTCACCACTGGGTCAAACCATATTAAAATTTGGCCTAAGTGGCTTCCAGCCATGGTAATTAAATCATTATCAGCTACAATTGTAATAATTTTTTTCTCAAAATTTTCTGTAAAGCTAAGCAAATAATTGTTGGTTCCCTCTCTTTTTGGGGGGGAAATATTATTGTTTCAAAACTCAAACTTACTTTAGTATGACTGCTTTGTTTATTGAAATTGGCTGCTCCTTCTGGAAAGATACTCACTAAATCTTTATCTGAACTGCCTTCCTTCTACATGGAATTTATACTCTTTCCTGTTTCAAGGATTTCATTACTGAAGATGTTTCCTGAGGTTTCTGGATAACAATTGTTTTATTGTGCTTGGTAAAGGACCTTGGTTTGCCAATTAGATCCTGATTAAGGATTGTCTCTTAGTACCACTAACCTGGCAGGAAGGTTAACATTTTTCCCCTTCTTCATTAGTCATACTGTACATGGATGTGACAGGCCAAATGGTATGTTTATAAAGTAGGACTGAGCTTTTGTGTCTTTTCTAGGACAAAACTTGACCTTGTGGCCTGACTATTGAAAAGTTTTGATATGGCTCTTGCTAACATCAAAGGCAGCTTCGCTCTGGAGTCACAAGAGGCTTTGGTTTCTTTTCAAGCGATGCCTTTTTAAAAAATTCCTGACTCCTTGTCCTTAAATAATAATTGTTAGAATACCCTTCTGGCTTTACTAAAAAAGCATTTTAGTCTTTTTCTTAGAAGGCCACGTTTGATATATTTATTACTGGCCATAGACTATGTATCAGGTTTTCAAAGAATTTTGCTGTCCGCTTTTGGTTAATATTTTAAAAATCTAGACAGCAAGGTCACAGAAGTGCTAGGAAAATCTGACAATGCAAAGAGTCTTTGTCCATATGCTTCCCTAAGATTAGCTAGTTTTAAAAAAATCATGCTACATAAATATATAAGACAATAAAATAGTACACTCACCCTGCAGCCGTGACTCTTTAAATTCTAAAATGCCATATTAAATAAACGTTTGAAGAAGAAAGAAGGTACAATTTTTCTCATTGCATCTTTTGAAATTGAAGTGAGGATGGACCTAATTGTCCTTCAGAGTACAGCGTATTTTTTTAGCTTCACACATCAGTAATGGCAAGCAGAAAGAAAATCTGTCTCTTTCATTCAATTGCACTATTCTCTTTTATAGTGAGGAAGACCTTTGACATATTCAGTTTTACACACGCAAGACAGAGAGATTTGGATGTGGCTTTCTGCTGCTTTGAAACAGCTGCCTCAGCACTAACAAGCAGATTACACTTCACTGAAAATATCTCCTTCATCAGAATATGGATTTAAGGATAAAAGAGGTTTGTGGATGGAGGACGTTCAAAAAAGGTGTTCTTTTTCATTTAGATTTCAACACCTGAATCAGTCATTACATCATGATTTAAAGAAGTATAAATGTAGTATAATATGGCATGTGCCCTATAATTACTATGGTATATGTCAAGTATATTTTGTTTCTTTTTTTTTTTTTGAAAAACGTTTTATTTGTTTTTGGGGGGGGGGTAAAATCAAATAGTAATTTTAAATAGGTGAA
>JANHFK010004276.1:61432-73193 GCA_036250565.1 Sibynophis collaris
TCAGAATCGAACGCCTAGAATTAGCACTGAGTTAGCCTGCAATACTGCATTCTAACCACTAAGTCACCACGACTCTGGTGGCGCAGTGGTTAGAATGCAGTACTGCAACCAAATAATTCGTAAAGGGAAAATAGGTTGCTTTGCCTTTGTGCTACCCGTTGTTATTAAAGAATGGCCTTTTCTTTCCCCTTACAAAGTAAAAATGTAATTGAAGCTAATGATGTTGAGTTCTTGGGGAAAGTGCCAAATGCCAAAGTTAGCTCTCTGCAACAACCATTTTAAGTAAAATTTCATTAGTTGGAACAGAAGCAAGTAAAGAAAGAACAGAGCAGAGCAATGGTGAAATCCTGCCGGTTCTGTCCAGCTCCCGCGTGCTGGTAACTGTGGCAGCGCATGGTTTGGCGAACTGGTAGCGGAAGTAGCACGAGGCTCTGCCCACCCATCCGGACATTGTTACTTCCTGGTTTTTAACCCTCTGCGCATGCGCAAAGCCTTCTGTGCATCCACAGAGGGTCAAAAATTGGACATGATGATGGTCCGTGTGCAAGTGTAGTGAGCGTGGATAAACAGAGCACACACTTCCAAAGATAAGTAGACTTCACCCCTGGAACAGAGATGCTAGTTCAACAGATGGTCTCTCTTCCACCTTCATTGGTACAACAGATGCTCCTAGTGACCTTGGAGGGAAGGGCTTTAGTTCTTCCCCAGATCTTATGTAGTTTCCATCAGTAGATCCATAAGGGTCGATTCTATCAAGAGGAGGAAATGACACTTGTAAGACAGTGTGTGCCCAGCTTCCTATTTGCTCCAGGAACCTTAGACATCACCTTGCCATCTTTCAATTCTAACATTTTCCTTTTAACTTGGAATTTTATTTATTTATTTATTCGATTTCTATACCGCATGTCCTATTTTTTGAGTTTACGTCTACGAGCTACAGAAGCAGATACCTATTTACCTGCAACCCTAGGGTTTAATGCATCAATTTTCATGGCAAATTTCTATGGCAATTGTAGAAGAGACTCTGAGATCCACTCAAACAGGGAGTATATAAGACCCAGGGTTGC
Organism: Sibynophis collaris; assembly: GCA_036250565.1. NCBI lineage: Eukaryota > Metazoa > Chordata > Lepidosauria > Squamata > Sibynophiidae > Sibynophis > Sibynophis collaris. The sequence continues at coordinate 62,500 of JANHFK010004276.1, forward strand.
TTATCTTTATCCTCTACGAACAATAATCAAATGAAAAGAAAATCATTCTTATATTAATATCACTTTTAAAATTTTTCTCTCTCGTTATCCAGATTCTTGTGTCTTCCACCTGCAGATGAGAACAAGACATCTTTGTTAACATTGCAATGCTCAATCCACTCAAAACTGTGTGGGTTTTTGACCTTGACTTCCCCATGGGGAGACCTCTCACTGCTCTAGTGTTGGCCTCCTGCCTGATCTTGGGTGTCTCCAGCCAGACAGCCAACAGCTTCAAAGACAGCACCGTATCTTTGGAGATTCTGGGAGAAGATCCAACTTTCAAAATTATCCAAGCAGGTGTCTTCCCAGATCGTAGAGTTCCCTCCAACAAGTCAAAGGACTTTTCTGGAGATGCCATCCCACAAGCTCCTCTACCAGTCATGTGTACGAAGCGAACAGAAATCCGGGAAGCCTTCAAGTACATCAACACATTTGTCTCATGTACCATCTTCATAGTGGGTATCATTGGAAATTCCACCCTGCTAAGGATCATCTACAAGAACAAGTGCATGAGAAATGGGCCCAACGTCCTCATTGCCAGCCTTGCTCTGGGAGACCTCTTCTACATCCTCATTGCTTTGCCCGTAAATGTCTATAAGGTATTTATTTATTTTATTCATCTACTTACAACTTACCATTGCTATCTAACTGGGTTTATCACATTGCTATGACACCCTTCCTTTCAAAGCCAGCTCCACTTGATTGATCAATGAGATGAAGTCAACAGATGCTCAAATTATGAGGTTGCTAATGGTAGCACATGCATGATGTAAAAAGATGCATCTGCTTGGGATGCAGCCAGGAAGAATCCATAGAAATCGGTACCATGATCCATGTAGTAGCTACAGAAAATTCCCGATCTGATGCCTGCTGTCAAGTGATTGTTAGTTATCATTCTGTAGCTCAACAGCCAGAAGTTGATCAGATATTACAACATTTGTCTGAATAGCAGGGATGTCAATGGTCCTTTTCAGAGAACTGGCCATCTAACCTGGCAAGTTCCGCTGCTTCTGGGACCTATAGTTTGAAATGGTACAGTCCAACAGAAAGAAAAGGATGTGTATGTCTAGCCTAATGAAGAAAAGGCTTAGGGGGGGATCTAATAGTCATTTTATACCACTTAAAGGGTTGTCACAGGGAAGAGAACATTGATTAGGGGTGACATGATAGCAGTGTTCCAATATTTGAGGGGCTGCCACAAAGAAGAGGGGGACAACCTGTTCTCTAAAGCACCTGGGGGCAGGACAAGAACCAATGGAAGGAAATTAACCAAGGAGGGAATCAACCTAGAACTAAGGAGAAATTTCCAGATAGTTAGAACAATTAATCAATTAAATAACTTGCCTCCAGAAGCAGTGGGTGCTCCAGCAGTGGAGGTTTTTAAGAAGAGATTGGACAACCATTTGTCTGAAATGGTCTAGGGCTTCCTGACTGAGCAGGGGCTTGGACTAGAAGACCTCCAAGGTCCCTTCCGACTCTGTTGTCTGAATAGTTAGAACAATAGTTAGAACAATTAATCAGTGGAACAACTTGCCTCCAGAAGCTGCGAATACCCCAACACTGGAGGTTTTAAAGAAGATGTTGGATAACCATCTGTCTGAAGTGATGTAGGGTTTCCTGTCTAGGCAGGGGGTTGGACTAGAAGACCTCCAAGGTCCCTTCCAACTCTGTTGTCTGAATAGTTAGAACAATAGTTAGAACAATTAACCAGTGGAGCAACTTGCCTCCAGAAGCTGCGAATGTCCCAACACTGGAGATTTTTTAAAGAAGATGTTGGATAACCATCTGTCTGAAGTGATGTAGGGTTTCCTGTCTAGGCAGGGTGTTGGCCTAGACGACCTCCAAGGTCCCTTCCAACTCTGTTATTCTGTAATTCCGATTTATTCTCCATTGTAGCTGAGGGCAGGACAAGAAGCAATGGATGGAAACTCATCAGAGGGCGGTCCAACCTGGAAGTAAGGAGGAATTTGCTGTCAGTATGAATGATTAATCAATGGAACAGGTTGCCTCCTGGAATTGTGGATGCTCCATTGTGGGAGGTTTTCAAGCAAAGATTGTCCAGGATGATATAAGGACTTCTGCCTCGAGTAGGGGGTTGAAGTAGAAGACCTCCAGGGTTCCTTCCAACCTTATGATTCTATGAAAGTGACAAATATGGCTAGGAAATATAGGGTAGGATGTCTATGGGCTGAAACTATTCTTCTGGTTAGGTACTGAAAACATTCTTCCCCTGTCACCCAAGAAATATAATCCTACCGACTTCACAGACCAGAAAACTTTCGTGTAGAACAGTGTTTCTCAACCTTGGCCACTTTTACGATGCGTGAATTTCAACTCCCAGAATTCCACAGGCAGCCATGCTAGCTGGGGAATTCTGGGAGATGAAGTCCACACATCTTAAAAGTGGCCAAGGTTGAGAAACGCTGGTGTAGAAAGATAAGGAGAACTGAAAGTCATTGCTAACCTCAAAATGGAAACGTGGAGCATACATCTTGCTACAGTATTACTTTTGCCGCCGAGTTGTAGAGCATTGCAGTGAAGGAACAGTAGCGCTATTGTTCTGTAGCCCAAGAGCCAGAAGTTGATCAGATGTCATAAAGGCAGTGAAATGTGACTAAATGGGAGGCCTCCAGGCCAAAATATTTGTGAAACATAATTGTTTCGTACTCCTCCTTCCCAGATATTTCTGTTTGGATTTTTTAAACACAATCATCTCCTATGAATGTAATCAGAAGCCAACTTGGCAAGGAGTCCAAAGAGTGGTGTACTTAAAGCAATCTTCTCTATCTTGTTGTCTGTCAAGAATATATGTCCTATAGCAGTTGGAGTTTAGAGAAGACCCGATTTAGTTCAATCTGGAAATTTCCTTGTGGAGGATGTATAAGATGCAAATATTCTGAGATCCTTTGGAGAGAGTGTTATAGTTTGCAGCAATCCAACCAGCATACAAGCAAACAATGCACCAGGATTCATTTATATAAGAAACTTCTTTATGTACAATATCAAACAGCAGAAGCCAGAACCAGAACTCAGGATCCAGAAGTACAGAATCAATAATCACAGAAGCACTCATATATATACAGATCAATGAACCTAAGCCACGCCCAGGCTCCGAGCAGTCTGGGTCACCAAACAGTCCCCATTGGCTGACCTGTTACCATGTCTATTCCAATTCATGAACCCTTATATACTGACAATATTTATGATTCTACATTACTCTCTCACATATACACAAACATAAAAGAACAGGTAATCACTAATTACCTTTTGCCAAATAACTGATTTTAGAGACTGGTCAGGCAATCAATGCTTTGTTTCTGGCCTTAGGTTTCTCACAGGAACACAATATGCTAACCTGCTGATTTAGAATTCCTGATCAGCAAACAGTTAGTGATTGATATGCAGATATTCTGGGAACTGCCATTTTTGCCTTCATCAGATGTAAAAATATCTGATGATGGCAACACAACCTTATTAGAGTGAAGTTTCAGAATAACGGCTTTGATTGTTAAGAGTGGAATCTTATCCAAAGTATGCCATCTGGAAAAGCCTCATGTTAAAAATGTTTGAAATGTAATAAAATAAATAACTAAATACATTCCAATAAAATGTATGCAAACTTAAATCGAATATGTCAAATAGCTGCACAATGCTGAATTTTGTTTTCATTGTTTATAAGAACAGTTATTCTGTGGGAATGTTCACCATGCTGGAAAAAATTCATAGAGGAATGCATTGAGTTTTACATAAAGAAAACACATCTGTTTCTCCACAATTAGCAATTAAAAGTGTCAAACCATAACAAAAGTTTTAGTGTGGACTCATTCACATAATGGCAACCAGTTTCCTGTCATAATATACTAATCAGATCAGACATTTGTAAGTGGTACAGACTAACATGTTCTACTTCCAAATGCCCACCACATGAAATGCTATAAGAAGAATCTGAGCTCTGAACAAATGTTAAATTTGAGAACAGAAAGAAATGTCAGATGAAAGAGAAAAGGGAACTTCCCAGGAAATGTAATTTTCCCCCCTAGCAGGCAGCTTTGGAAAAGAAACACACTGAAGCACTGTGCCTCAAAACCCAAATCAAAAGGGTTTACAGAAAAGCTAAACTTGCGTGAATGACCCTTATTGCTGGATTAGGAAAAGGCTGGAGTGAACTGATCTTCATCTCTTAATGTTCCAGGCACTTTTCCATACTCGCCAATGAAAAGAATGGATCTTTTAAAACACTTTATCTAAAACAGTTATTCTAAGTAAGCCATTGTGGGAGAGATTACTATTACTTACGGTACATATTTTTATATAGATAGAAACTATTTTTATGGGAACATGCAGAGACATTTCTAGGGCAAGGGGCAAAGCTGCCGTTTAGGCTATGATTCACATTTAATAGGATCATAGAATCATAGATAGAAGAACTGGAAAATATCTTTCTAATTCTCCAACAGTGTAGAAATCTACTGCCACTACATTTCTGACAGATGCTCCATTTCAACGTTTCCCTTAGAGAAAAATCCAACAATTTCTTAGACGGGTTGTCCCTTTATTGAAAAAGCTAAAGAGTAGGACATGTTTTTGTGATGAGGTTCTGAAGCCTATTGCTTATTTTCCACTGTTTTGGAATACCTCTTTCCTTCAGGCTATTAAAACCTTGGTAGTTCTCTTTTGGATACATTCAATTACTCAATTCCCTTCTATCTTATGGTGCCTGGAACTGGGAATAATATTGCACCATTCTCTGCCCAACAAAGTGAAGAAGAACAATGACTTTTCTTCATATGTCTGTTGATGTAACCTTTCTGTTGAGTCAGACAGAAGACAGTCTTCAATTTCTGTTGAAATTGGGTGATTATTGGTGGGTGCAATAAGAGCAGAAAAACAGCCATGTTTCGCCACCCTTACCACCGGGAGATACGGTCTAGTTCATGTTTGATCATCCCTGTCATTTGCCAGTGGCAGTCTAAATCATGGAATATAAAACTTTAAAAAAAAATCTTTCTCAGCTCCATTCTTCCAGTAATATTGATACTTGCTATACATTCTGCAGGGTGTACAACACAGATTATATCAACTGAGGAGTCCCTCCAGCCATGGTTGCAACAATGAAATGATTCAGTTTTGAAATTTCTTATTTTTTTTCTGACAGCTAACAGTGATAACTCTTGTTTCAATATAAGCAACTAAGTGTTCCTGAATATTTTTTCCCCTATTTGTATGAGAAAAATGGCATCAACTATGTGATAGTATTCAATAAACTGTATTCAGGACTATTTAGGACATATACCTTCAGAATATCTTAAAGGTCTTTTCTGGAAGCCTAATTGCAGAGACAAAACTTTCTTTCATGCTTTCCATTTTCTCCTATTCTACTTAGAATGAGATCCAGATGAGATTTCCATTACAGTTTACCCCCCTCCCCTTCCCCCAATTTTTCCTCTGTGTGCCATTAAGGGAAAAGAAAATTTGAAGACCAGATAGAAAAGAAAAGACTATAATCAAAAAATAAAATCCAGAATAAAGATGTGCAAGCAATTTTTTTTTATTATTTTGGACTATGTAAGATCCCTTGTGGTATTAGACATTATTAATGAAAAAAGGAGCTTATTTAACAAAGTAGCACAATGCATATTCTGTTTTACATTTATACTACTTATTTATTTATTGAATCTTTGTGCGTCTCAATAAATGATACTGGATGGCTTAGAATTCCAAAACTATAAAAACAATTAAGACAATAAGAAGCATTTTAAAAAGAATAAAAACATTGAAATAAATATACACAGCAACTGAGACACTTAGCTAGTTAACAATTAAGCCAAAGAGCAGGACCCTTAACACATTCAATACTGCAGGCTTGGGAACAGAACCAAGTTTTTAAAGCCTTACAAAAGGCCAAGAGGATTGGGCCATTCTAATCTCTGAGGGGAGATTATTCCACAAGGCAGGAGTTAATGCAGAAAAAGCCTAGTTCCCACCAGCCAATACTATTTGATTGATGGGATCAGCAGCATGCCCAAGCTGTAGATTGAATCGGATGGGTAAAAACTTGGGGGGAAAGGTAGTCCCTCTAGAATTAAGATATCTATCATACAGAGATATACCTTATAAATATTAAGATATTCTCAGTAAAATATTTTAATGCTAAACTCTTCAGAAAAGAGATGTTATCATACGGTAATCTCATCACTGAACTTTGAAAAATTCAAAATGAAATTGGTAGCGGGCATTTTTAAGAATTAAGAGTTTGTTCTTGTTGAGTTTTATTTAAGCTTCTCTACAATTATTTGAAAGATGTACCTGTTAAGTTGTATTTTTAGTAATAACCCAATTAAGACATCCATAGCTCTTCTGTAATTGCAATCCTTGCAATAAGAAATGCTGAGTAGTGAATTTGATCTCTATTAAACAAACAAACACATAATAGCTATGACTGTCATTGCTAATAAAACAACAGGTGAGGTCTAGTTGTTATGACTTGCACAGTAATGACCTAAATTTATTCTAAAATGATACTTTAATCTAGTAATACTATTCTATAGTACTTCCCACTGAGAGGAAGGCATAGCAATGAAAGGAGAAAATATAATGTTACACAGTGATCTATCAAACTAATTGGATTATCAGGGGTAACAGAATACTATGCCTGTTTCCTTGATTTATTTTTGTTTTGCAGTATATGCAAAAAATATCTTTGTAGCTGCATAGATGGAAAAACTTCTGTGATCCAGAACTTTGCTGTTGATTGCTATTGACTGATTGATGGATTGATTATGATCATGTCAATATTAGCTCTTAGTGACCATACTGGTATATTTTTTCCAGTAGGATTTGGAGAAAACCTAGTTTTTTCTAATGATATATGCATTGCCACTATAATTGAGTCAATTCCCCCTTGCTGCTGGTCATTCTCTTATTTTTTTTATCATCTGCTTTTCTTGTTATTACACAGTTCTCCAAAGACTTAGGTGTTATATAATCTATGTGACATATAATTATATCATGTTGTTTATGCTTCACTTGTTCATTTTCTTGGCTATTCATGATATTCTTAGGAATCTTCTCCAACAGCAAAGTTCAAAAGTATCAATTTTTTTCTATTCTGCTTATTCCAAGTGCAATATTTGCTTCCATAGAGTGCAGCTAGGCTGAACATATACAGTATTTTGACTTAGGAGAAAGACATAAAGGATAGGAAATAAAAGATACATCTGATCAAGTTGAATTTTGACTCAGACTGAGACAAGGATATATCTCATCCAATATTGGGGAAGAAGATAAAGTGTTGGGGCTAGGTTTTGAGTGAACAAGTGATGTGGTCAGAAAATTTCTACCAGCTATGAATGACATTGAATAAGTTTAGACCTCTAAAGCCCCAGAGTCTCTGTGTTAAAATGCTAAAATAGCTTACAATGGTCTAATGAAATCTTCTTTGTGAGATCTTTAAGAAATCATGGTGACCAGCTGAAGTGGCAGATATTTGGAAAAGGACAAATGTTTTTTTACAAGGTACCACAAGATGTGCCAGACTAGAAAAATGATTCACAAGTTTGCCTGCACTTACATTTTTTGATATAGTTTATAGCATCCTGATTATGGCATATAATCTTGAAAGCCTGTTTTTCCTTCCTTCCTTTTTACATTCCAGTAGGCAGCTTGAACTTCTTCTTAATGTTTTATTTGTTTTGGTGATTAAAACAAGTTAATAATAAACTATGTATAATTTCTTTTTGACATTTCTGAGACTCTCTACATAATTTCAAAAAAGAACAAAATGATGATGATCCAGGGAATTATATTGATATCTGATGTTGACATCTGAAAAGATTATAGAACAGATAATTGACTATGGAGTCACCCAGGTCATGATCATCTCAAAGGTGCTTTTTCAAAAGGCAATTGAGGAAACATTTCGCTTCTCATCCGAGAAGCTTCTTCAGAAGTGACCATTCAGTCAGAACTAAAGAAGGTTCTTCAATGAGAAGTGAAATGTCTTCCTCAAGGAAAATACAAAGTCCATTTGCCTTTTGAAAAGCACCTTTGAGTGAACAAATAATTGGAAAATTAGTCTATAATCTTAAATATGATGCAATATTTATTTATTACACTTGCATAACACTTTCTATTTTTAAAAAGTCAAACTTAAGACTCGTTAACAGCAAATCTTTGCACATTAAACTTCATCTTAACTTTTTAATGAAGTAACATACTTAATATATTGGGGTTACTTTAGAGACACATTTTAGCAAAACTTTAGACAACATTGCATGATATAATTAGCAAGTGTGGCAGAATGACATGATAATTACATGGACACAATAGGCAAAAAAAGTGTGTTCCAGGTATGCTCACCAACAGCACCCCATTAAATTGGTATGAGATATTCAACAGGTTGACACAAGGTAGAGCAAGGAAAAATGGTTAAATATAAATAAAATTCTAATACTACTATATAACTATCCAGAGTTAAAACTGTAATGTGATTAAATAAAAGATGAAAACTAAAATATGGCCTAAGTTCTACAGATAAGATTTATTTTGATGTTAAAAGATATTTGGAAACTAATGTAATGGAACACAACCACCAGCAAATTTTAACATATTTCTTTCAGTGAAATTATCAATAAGTTCACTAACATTTTTCTCCTAATCACATCATAAAAGATAGGGGCTGTCGAGTCCTTTCTTTAAAACTTCCAGTGATGAAACACCTACAACTTCTGAAAGCAGGCTGTTCCACTGGTTATTGTCCTCACTGTTACGAAGTTTCTCCATAATTCCAGATTGCTTCTCTTCTTCTCTCCGAATCTCTCCTTGATTAGTTTCCTTCATTGTTTCTTGTATTGCCTTTTGGTGCTTTGGAAGACAAGTTGACCCCCTCTTCTTTGTGGCAGCTCTTCAGATGTTGAAATACTGTAATCATGTCACCCCTGGTCCTTCTTTTCTCTAGTCTGGTCATACCCAATTCTTGCAATCATTCTTCATATATTTTTGTCTCTAGGCCTTTGATCATCTTAGTTGCTCTTTTTTGTATTTTTTCTAAAGTTTCAACATCTTTTTTATAATGTGGTGACCAGAACTGGATGCAGTATTCTAGGTCTTAATAAGGATTTATAAAGCAGTACTAATACTTCATGTATTTGATGAGTTCCCCTTCTATTCCCTCATTTAAGTAATTTATGAAGATTTTGAAGAGTACTGGGCCTAAGTCAGAATCTTGTGGTACCCCACTGCTTTATTTTTTATTAAATTTATTTTATTAAATTTATACCCCGCCCTTCTCCCTTACGGGACTCAGGGCGGCTACTTCCCTCCATGTAGATGTAGTACCATTAAGGACTACTCATTGAGTGCGGTTTATCAGCCAGTTACAAATCTGTCTGGTGGTAATGCTGTTTATCCACCATTTTTGTAGTTTACCAAGAAGTAGGTTGTGGTCTACTTTGTCAAATGCCTTACTGAGTAAGATTGATTTGATCTGTTTTTAACAAACCCCTGCTAGCTATATCTTTTTGCAGATCTATTTTTTGATTATCTTTTCCAGTATCTTTCCACGTATTGATGTTAGGCTGATTGGGTCTGTTCTTTTTTCTTTTGAAGATGGGAACCACATTATCTCTTTTTCAATCCTCTGGTAGTTCCCTGGTGCTCTCTCAACAAATTAAGATTTTACGGCAAAAGCTATCTATCTATTATCAATAAGAGAAATGGGAATAAATTTAAATTATGCAAAGCACAGAAATTTGGAATTTTTAAAATAAATATTGGCTTATAAATTGTGAAGGGAAAGAGAAAAGAAAATGATATTGCATTTACAACAAGAAATGTTGTAACATGAGATACTGACAATGTAGCTATACAAAAATATTTTATCAATATTTTAATTTATATAAAAATCATGATATTCCTTTCGACAAAATAGATAAATAGAAAATATAATTTGATAAGGACTACAAGAGGTCAAAGACAAATTATGCATGAACCTATAATGATAAGGGAAGGGTTAGAATTAGGGTTGATAATGGCTTGAAATGATAAGACAATTAAGAAGAGATGAAAATATTATAGACATTTTCCACAACTGATTAAATAACGGAGGAGAGATTGCAATTAACAATGTTCTATAAAAAGGTACTTTCTATTGACTGGTGTATGACTCTAGGGGGCAGTGTTCATCTCCATATCCTAACTGACAGAGACAGCATTGTTCAAAGACACTTCCACAGTCATTTGGCTGGCATATATGCCAAGGTACACAGAACACTGTTACTTTCCCACCAAAGCATTACCTATTTATCTACTTGCATTTGTTTTTGAACTTCTAGGTTGGCACAAACTGGTACAAGAACATGTACTACTTGGGTCTTAAACTGCCAGGTTCCTGTTGACAAGCCCTGCATCTTAACTGCCAGGCCACTGGTGAATCTATGCAATGTTTCGGCAAATTCACATTTGCCATCATCAGGCTGGCTTTTGGTTTCTGAGAGGGAGAAAAAGCATGTTCAGAATGGCAGTTGCTGTTTAAATATATGAGGAGGGGGTGGTGGAATGTTTGCTGCTGCAAGTGGATTGGTTATTTATGTAGCAACATTTTGATTCGTAGATGGATTGAATTGTGAATTTGGCTTTTGAATGGTGGTGGTGTTGAT
>JANHFK010004277.1:0-11318 GCA_036250565.1 Sibynophis collaris
TCCCCCCCCCTCTTTCTCTTCCCCTCCTTCTCAGAAGGCGATTTTCTTCTTGCGCGCTGATCTTCTCCCAGCTGGTTGCTTTGCGGGAGCTCTTTATTTAAGAAATTGCTTAGATGCAAGGGAGGAGCCTGGCTAGCTGCTAAAGCAGAAGGCGAGCCCTCTTGAGTCTCGTCGTTGACGGCGGCTTTATTGCAGGCAATTAGACGGGAGGAGGAGGAGGAGGAGGAGGAGGGCCAGCGACGTTTATAAGAAAGACACTTTCAGTGGAATCTTGGCTGTTTTGTTTCCCCTTGCAAAAAAACCCAAAACAAATAAATTAGCTTTTGGCAACAGGCATTTTCTGCAGTTAAACTAGGGAGGAAACTCTTGAACTGGGCAGGACAACAGGGCAGCTGTATTTTTAAAAAATAATTAGGAAAAGGAAAAATAAAACACCCTGAATTGGTTGGACCTGGGAAAGGAGGGAGTGCCTAGAAAACAGTCTGACCTCTTCATGATAGCCTGAACAGCCGAAGTTGTTTATATGTCTGCTTTTGTTCTTAGACTTGTGCAAGTGAAGACAGTACGGTTTGCAGAGTTTGAAAATGAAAAGAAATAATAAAACGCGAGAATGTGTCAGATGAGGGAATGCATCTAGGATTGGGGATGGCTAGGATGGCAGGACCATCAAATGGATATATGGTTGGCTTGCAAAATATACCCAGGGTGTTCATAAATGGTTCCTCATTAAGTTGTAGAATGATACCCAGTGAGGTTGTGCATGGTTTAGACATGGATCTAATGTTTAGAATTAAAAAAAAATCAAAGATAAGGTGGAGGTATGTATATCAAATTTGCAGGCAAAATGGATCAGAATAGTTGATGCTGCAAAGGGTAGCAGTAAAATTCAAAACCATCTTGATAGTAGCGGTATCTGCAGGGATGGGCAAAAGAGGCCAGACTGGCATCAGCAGCGTGGCAGTGTTGTGATGGAAGCCACACCTTCTGTGTACATCACAACATTGCATGCATGGCCCAAGGGACAAAGTTTGCAATGGGTTCTCACTATTATTCCACTAATGGCAATGAGTTCCTGTGGATGCCGCTGCTTGGTCAGTCAGAGAAATGGATGGGCAATAAATGGTTGAAATGTAATGGAAAGAAATGCAAGTTTTATACAAATCAAAACAAAGGTGTAGCAAGGTAGTGTTTGGCAGCAGTCATAAAAAAAGAGGCTATAATGTGCCTAAAACCTAATCATATGTGAGTGAGAAGTGTGATTTGCTGAAAAAAAGACAAATGTTATAATAGGCTGTATCATTTCTGTTGAAATCACTTGTTTTTATATGGGCCATCATATAAATCAGAGAAATAAGTAAATTACAAGAAGTAATTGTTCTGTTTTATCCCATGTTAGTCTCCTGCCTTCATATTGAACCTAGTTCTGGTCATCAAATGGGAACATGTTCAGGAAAGGTTGTCAGGATGATCAGGGACTAGAAACTAAAAAACGTACAAATAGAGGTTGAAAGAATTTGAAATGTTTAGCAACAAGGTAAGGGTATGATCACATTCTTCAAAAGAGAGACTGATGGATTTAAGTCACAAGTAGTCAACCTTTATTGAATGTCAGACCAAAAAATCCTGGTAATTATAGGAGCTATTCAAATAGTGGAATTAATTACCCAGAAAGGAGAAAGACTGATATGTATTCTCCACTGGAGATAGTCAGGAAAATGCCTGAGCCACCATCTACTCTGGATACTTTCCTGTGTATTCCTGCACTCAAAAACAAAAGGGATTTAATGATTGAAATGTCCTCTCCCATGTTCATGCTTTTAGGTAGCACAGTATTTGCAACACTGTTATTTCCCTACTGAACCAAGTACTTTTGACATTTAAAAGTTTCTTTTAAAAACAGGCTTGTATCCTCTCTGACTATATTCTGAAATACCTATATTAATTTATAAAAAGGCATGCTTAGATTTTCGTAAGTGATGTTGAGGAAGCTTTCTGAAAGCTGATTTTTAAAAACTGAAACACCTCCAATAACTTACGGAAAAGGCAATAACTCTGCTTTTCACTTGCTCTTGTACTCTGAAGGCTATTGGCACACAGGCTACGCCCTGCAAAAAAAATTAATCACATTCTGATACGCTTAAGGTATAGAAAGCAGACCTATGAATCACCCTCTACTCCAGTCTCAAATTATGAATGGTTGCAGCTAATTTTCTCCTTTACCACCCCACCCCCCATCTCTCCCTTTTGGAAATCTCAAGGGTGTGGAATTAAGTTAAGCCCAGAGCAGACAGCTTAAATCATTCCTAGCAACCATCATGAAAAGTGTTTTAAATCTTGATAAGCGAGGAGGAAGGGATAAACTCGGAGTGGTGAGGGTTGATTGTGCTGCATAGTTTTTGCAATACCTGCATCTTTCTTTGGGACTCAGGGTGGCTTCAGGATTATAGGATAGTTGGAATGCCTTTGTAAGAGGCAAGAGAAGGAAAGGAAACAATGACAGCATGCTGTTAGAATATTATGTTGGCATGACTGAGCTTGTGGCAGAAAAGTATCTCTTACCATCTGTAGCAGACACTAGAAAGCAGGAAAAAGCATAACATTATATTGGAATCATTCAAATCAAGTAGAGATGTCTCAACATTTCTAAAACTTGTGTGCTGACCAATATATTTACAGGAACATTAGCTTGGGCTACTTTCCTTCCATGTGGGTTGAAGTGAAATGTAAGGATGAGTGATTTGTGTGTTTGTGAGTGTCAGTACGTGTACATATGCATTGCTTCTTAAAACTTTTGATAATTCTTAAAGTATCTCAAAATATAGTTCATCAGTTTTGCTTGGACTTTTCAAGTAATGTTTTGTTAAAATTTGATGAAATATCTTAAATATTAAAGAAGATTAAAAAAACATGGATATATTCAGACATGCATAGAATTTTTGATATTTCTTTGTGCATTGGATAAGACTTGGCAGCTGCATGTGTGATGAACTTCAGCTGTCAGGTGTGAAAGACCAAGTTGGTTTGCATTGATCCAATTAAACGGATTTATTGCTAAAAAGCCTATGCACGGAAATCTTCTCAATGGTTAGCGCCTACTTGGAGATAGATAAGGGTCAACAGAATTGAAGGGGCGGTGGTGATGGACTTAGTCTGCTTGTGGCTAGTTGGGATTCTAGGCTTATCTCTCTTTTAACTCTGTCCCCAGGTTCTGCCATTCCTACATCAACTGAGAAATCCTTTTTTCTAAATATATAATGAGAATACTTGTAACTTTGGGGCTTGGAACACATTATAAAGTATAAAATGGCCTAACTGACATATAGTTGTTTTCATGAGTCCAAACACTGATGGCTTTAGCTGAACTGATAGGAAGTTATGGAAGTTGAAGGTCAACAAACTGGAGTTCAGGAAGGCTGTTCTGTTTTTCAGTGGTAAAGAAATTAACCCTCTATCTCAATTTTCATAGCATCTAAATGTATGAGGATATGAAGATGAAATCTTTCAACAGGGCACTTCAATTTTCAAAGGAAATGTAGATTTTTAAAAAAAAGTTGTGCAAGGAAAAAATAATGGCAAAACAGAGTACACATTGACTCAGAATCTAAACCAGATAATGAATCAGACATTGCCCTATTTGCTTTCTTAATTAATTTTTTGGTGTCCTTTCCACAAAAGTAATCATCTCAATGACCTGCTGTTTTATAATAAAACAATACAACAGTATCCATTAAAATAGTTTAAAACTGACCTCCAATACCAAAGAGTCCACTGGAATTGGGCAGCCAATATGAAGTAGCAAGACTGTTCTCAGATCAACTACAAAACAATAATGAAACCCATATTTTGATAACCTGGCACCTAATGCTAGCAAAACTATCTTATAACTGTCCAGTTACAAAAAAAGTCCATGGTCCAGGCATCTGTTTTGTATGCTTGTGGTTATATTAGCAATAGGACCCGCAGCATGACTTTCACTTCCTTGAAGATGAGAATGAGTGGACAGTTTCAATTCTACTTAAAACAAACTGGAAGCCAATAAAGATTGCGTAATATAGACTCTTGACAGATGGATCCCTATGTGAACTTTGGGCTCATCTTCCAGACTTTGCCAAGTAATCCACAGGAATATCCTGGAACCTGCAAGGTTTATGGTTCCTATTTCTTTCATAGTATAGTGCTAGGATTTTATTTGACTAATTTATTTTTGCAAGTTACTGTTTTGCCTGATTTCTTTTGTATTTTGTTTAAATAATGAATTATGACAGCGTGAAATAGTAAACCACTTTTCTTAAAGAAAAACTTTTCACATGAATTAATATGGAAGACCTGTTTGCCTCTGCATGGTGATCTTTGTGATTTAATACATACAGTCTGTTCTTGATGTTGCAGTCACATTCATATCCTTTTAAGAGATTCTTAATTAGTCCATTAGTTCAACCCTTTCATGTAAAAGAAGATACATGGGAAGATTTCCCAAACCTTCAGTGTTTCTGGGAAAACAAAAGAGGGGATATAACAGTAAGTCCTTCATCACATTCTCCCATGAAGTCCTATGCTGCTATTAGCCATTTGACAAAATATTGTTTAGATTTGTACATAATTCACACAGGCTTTTTCTATTTGGCAGCTTCTCCCTGCTGTGACATGCCTTGTGTCTCCATTGCTCTCCAGTACTATGCAGAATCATCCAAAATGATCAAGCCCTCCCTTTCTTCTCCCCATCAATAACTTATCTATTCCTATAGACATTCCCACTTGGAACATTTCATAGCATGTAACTTTTAAAATGATCTTTCTTCTGAATGTTTTTTAATCTCCTGCTCTTCAACGTTTCATTGTGAAACACGGATATATCATTTCTACCCTGCAAGTAAGTTAGTACCGTAGGTGGCATTTCATTCATTTGGCTAGCTGGTTTCCAAAGATTTTGTGTTTGTATCTTTGGGGAGAAAAGTACGAAGTATCTTTTGCAGATTTGCTAGATTTGGGAGCAGTGAGACTATCTGTTTGGAGAAAATGGTCCTCACTTTTGCTTTGGCATTCTTTTTTGAGTCTTCACTTTATCATTTCTGCCATCTGCTGAATATAAGTGCCCACCTACTGAGAGATGCTTGATAGTGAGTTGGGCAGCATATACAATTTATACATAAATAAAAATAAAATAAGTGGCCTTTGTTAATGATCAGCTAGTTTCTTAAAACTTGTGTGCATTCATTAGATACATGGATGGATTGGGATGATCTGGTGCTGTAAAGAAATCGATAGGTTCTCTTCTTTTCTTGAGGGATTGAAGGGAATTGTGTGTGCATAAGGGTTCACACTTGCTCAGATATCATAGAATCGCATCTGAACCTGAATGCAGAAGACATGTCTCCATTGGCTAGTTTGGAGGCTAGCAAAAACAAAGTGTTGAATAAGTGTTCCAGTGTTCCACTGTATATGCTGGATTAGATGTACAACATTAGACTGGTAGTAAAAAGGCAGTCAGAAATGGAGTGTATTGAAGCTTACACTAAAAAGATTAAGTAACATATGAGCTGGTTGTCTAGAAGAGTGCACTGGTGGGAATTCATCCATCACCCTATGCTGCTCTGTTTTGTTTGGATTTGACATCGCTTATTGCATTAACTCTGCCATTATGGTCTATAAACCATGGTTTATGACAGTGCTGAAGATGAAGACAACAATTGTAGTTGATTTAATATTTTCTCAGCATCAATCACTGATTGGGTGTAATGTGCTTCTGCAGGCAGATGGGGTGCTGAGGTTCTATGTGATCATAGGGAAATCAGGAATGTGTTGCATTAAATATTTGAATAAGGTGTCCAGAATATACTGACCGTGATTTAAAAATCTGCAGGACTTGCAATTGAACTAATGTGCTCTGGGTGTTGTCTGTTTGGGGTCTTGGAGAAGCTGAAAAATGGTAAATTTCTTTAAAATTGAGAATTCCTGGGTTCTTGTGGATCCTTGAATAATAGGATCCCATGTGATATTTTTTGCCTGTGAAGCCCTGTGAACACGTGTTATTTTTAGAAAGTAACCACTGTGAAAGATTGAATTCATGTTGCCTCATGCTTTTCTTTGAGAAGACTTTGTAAATAACAGATGTATAGCTTGATCTTTGTGACATGCAGATACCTATCAGTTGATCTCTGGCTTTTTTGGACTTTTCCAACTTTATGATAATATGTTTAGATCAGTTAGATAGATTAAACCAAGAACAAATTGTGTTTGGTATCGGGTATTTTGCATCTTTTAAAAGTTGTACACAGATTTTGACACTCATGATACTCAGATGTATCTGTGATCAGAAAATCTGTGAAAAAGTGGATCAGAGATCGTTGAATGATTGCAGGAAATTTGTAGGTGAGTTGTTATTAGTCTTTCATGCAGAAGCAAGGTGACCCATTTTCACCCAAAAGGTAAAAAATGATTTGGACAAAGTCCTTGAAATGTTGTATAGGCAAAGTATCTTTCTGCCATTCAGTGAAACAACCTTTCTCCCCTAGGCTTCAGCATTATAGCTTTAAAAGCTGTATTATTCTACTGACTAAGTTAGAGTACTATTTGGTTGCAAAAATAAAAATACAGAAGGATTGTTGTAAGGCTTGTGCAAAATAAATATTTCAATTGATAAATCCTGTGCTATTTAAATCATGTTATAAAACAATAATTTAAATTATTCTGGTTTGTATCATTACAATATTATTTCCTCCCCTCCAACCTTCTACTACCTAGCTAGCTACCTGCCTACCTGCCTGCCTACCTGCCTGATCCAGATGTTGGCTGGCTGTGCAGTTGCACAGATAAAATCTTGCTTAGGCAACTAATTCAGCCCTTGAGACTAAAAAGGTGCCCAACCTAATCCTAGTTATTGAGCCAGATAACTAGGTACAAATATCCATATGCTTTCGGTCCCTTTCTTAGCCTTTCCTGACTTTGCAATGGATATGTTAAGCAGCAATACTGTGATGACTAATTTTGATTGAGAGCTATTAGTAGCTAGCTCTTGCCATTGAATTGTAATTCTGAAAGACATATTCATTGCAGCCTTCAAAATCCATTGCCATCAAACGTTCTAATATAATTTCCAAGAATTTCCCCACTTTCTCTTAAAGATCTCCAGTCAGTTTCCTACCATCTCCCATTTTGCCTCAGACAAAATAGTTTAAAATCAGGCCATGCAAATGACTCAAAGGTTATGTCCTTCACCATAGAGCACTTCAGCTTTAAAATTCTGCAGTTTTAAAGGAGCCTTCTTAACTTTTTTGCTAAACAGTTTTGGGAATAGTAAGACGGAGTGCAGACGGAGTAATCTTCAATAGCATCTGGGTTATTTTCATATAGCCTGAAGAAATAATGGAGCAGTTGAGCATGAGCGAAGTCCTCTGATTTGCTTAGCTTTCATTGTCATCTCTTAAAATTACAGTCTTAAATTATGCTTTTGTAAAGCTTAAAAGACTTTGAAATGTAAGAGAATTCTACCAGCCTCTAAACTGGTAGATATGTTGTGCATATTTTGTTAAATGTTTGTTACCTGGGGCACAGTTCTTCTTTCTCTTTGGATTAAAATAGAGGGCCATTTCACTCCTGCACTAGAGAACGACATTATGTAATTTGTTGATAATACAGAGACATGGTTCACAAGGAAACTAATACATGTACAATTGTATGCCCAAAATCTTTATCCTGAAGCCATTTGTGATCAAGGTGTAATTGTCCCCTGAGTGGCATTGGGTTAGAAGAAGTCAAATGGAATTTTTATATAGGAAACTGATTCACCAGAGGTTAAGCACCTTCTAAATTTATTATACCTCCAGTTCTCTTAAGCTTCCGTGGGCTGCTTTAATTTCACATATTTCTCAGTATTAATCTCTATACTAGCCAAGGAGAAGCTTGATGATTCTCCTTCAGTTCTGGCAGAGAGCTCCCAAAAGGACCCCATATGTTTTCACCCCCAGATACATACCAGACCCCCAAATTAGCTAAGAGATCTAAGTGTTGCAACAGGTTTGAAGTAATCCAAGGGGATCTCATGTTGTAAATTCTAGGTGATGCTTCCAAGTGCTTGAGGAAGTAGCACAGCTGGTATTTTCAACAATTCCCTTAAAAAAAAGCATTTGAATTACTATTGTGTATCAAGCTATTTATGTTGTTTCCATTTCCAGCCTGGCATCACTGAGCATTTGAAAGGGGCGGAATAAAACAGATTGGTTTTTTTAAAAAAACCATAGAATTTATCCCTTAATAATGTAACATTTTATTGGAAGGCATGGGGAGGAAAAGAAGTAAAAGTTATTTCACCTGGGGTACTTGAGTGTGTAGTACAAAGAGGCACTCAGATGCCAGGGTGCTATGCTGTGTCCTAGTGTGAAAAATGGAACAATGGAAAGGTGGGTTTTTTTTTGTAGGCTATGATCTATATGACTCATGCTGTATGGAGCATGATATGCTATTATGTGCTGCAAATACTGAAAAGGAATCTTTTTTTCTGGCATTCAAAAATAAGACTCTATACAAGTCCTGCTATGCTGCCTATGAAATGGTGCAAATTAATATGCAGATATTTGTTCTCCAACTGCTGCTGTAATGGGAGGAGAAAGCAAAGGACTGATACTGTGGAATTTTTTCCACAACAGGGACAAACGGTATCATCAACAGTGTGGCAGGTAAAGTGATGGACCCTCATTGCTCTGGCAGGTGAATTCAATTTGCTTTTTAAAAAAATGATATATCAGCTTTTGTGCTGGACATATAGATTATCAATTCCTCTTTATCCCAAATTAACTCAATAAGTTTTATCACAGGAAAAATATAGATACGTCACAGCTGTTCTATCTCAGCTTCTACCACAAATATTATGATCATAATATTGTTCAAGGAGAAAGCCAAGGTAGAAGCAGCTGTGAATAATTTTTTATCAAATTTCTTACCTGCCTATCCCCTTCATAGAGGAGCTCTATATAATATATTAAATATATGCAAGGTTATTTTTCAGGAATACCCCGTGTAATACATATAAATATATGTACTGCAATATCCCAATTGCAAATTTATATATATTAAATATATAGTTATACAATTATATAGGTGTGTGCGTGTAGACATATAAAATATTTATTATAATTACATATTTAATATATTAAAGAAAGTGAGCCTTTCAGGTGTTACTATTGTGTTTGGGAAAGATTAGAAATGCAAGGCTGAGAACGAAGAAAGTAATTAAGAAGAGATTGAATATTCTCCTTTGATGGAGATCCTATTTCTTACATTTTAACGCTTTTCAATGGTACAGTAACCCTTATGGGAATGTTTTTTGGGGGGCATTTCTTATTAAATGCTGAAGCATGTATTTCTGGATGGAAGGGCTGCTAAAATCCGTATTTTTTTGCAAATCAATCTTATTCAATTATATCCACAATGAAACTTATTCCCATACTTATTCAATAGGATTACAGTCATGTTTATTGCAGTGGAGGAGTACTGTGTTATGTTTTGGTGATCTGTCTATCAGTCAATCAATCAAAAATGTATTTAATTATAGGAATGTTTGGAAAAATAAAATCAACAACGGATATATACATGAAACATTTTATTTGCTCTTTTTAGTTGCAAGTGGTCATAGAAGAAGAAGGTCCTTTCTTAACAAAATGCAAATAAGATGGGAAAGGGGAAAAAGCATTCGACATTTTCAGGCATGGCTTCTTAATATTTTATGCTGTATTTCTTCTGGTACACAATGGACATGGATACTCATCATTTAAAAAGCTGTCATTCAGTTATATAAGAAGTAAACAAGGACCAACACAGCAATATCACAACCTCTTGTTTTTACAGGGTTGGCATTTTAGACTCTGAATCTGTTGGTCCTTTCTAGGGTTATATTAGCACTGCCCCAAAAACCAACAGGCTTCTGATGCTCATGAAGCCTGTTGGTGACCATGAAGGAAAGAAGTGAATGATCTGGGATGAAAAATGAATGCACAAGTGGAGTTGACACTCCATCTGTGATACTCATCTACCAAATAAAAGAGCTTTTTAATGCACTTTCACACCTGCACTGAAAAAAACCAGAAGGAAAACTAGAAT
Source organism: Sibynophis collaris (assembly GCA_036250565.1). NCBI lineage: Eukaryota > Metazoa > Chordata > Lepidosauria > Squamata > Sibynophiidae > Sibynophis > Sibynophis collaris. Next base: position 10,093 of record JANHFK010004277.1, read on the forward strand.
AGAAAATAAAGCGAAAAGTGTCAGTAAAGGAGTGATAATTTATATTTAACAGATAATCTATTCTATACCATAAAGATGTTATGCAATGTTTATATTCCAATTTCAAAAAAAAATTAAAAATAGGAAAATGAGGGTGCAGTGGGTTAGACAGTAACAAGAAGTAGTTATAAATAAGTAATAGTTATAAATAAGTAAAGTATTTGGGCCAGATGGAAAGACAGCTGTTTACTATACAACATTTACAAAAGCTACGCCAAGCCTATAATTGCCAGAATGAATGAATGTTGATATATTGGAAACACCCCCAAATGCTGAAAAAAGTCAGAATTTTAGTAACATAAAAATGAGAATGGGAGGGGCGTGGCTATGACTGAGTGAAGTGAAGACATTTTTCACCGCTTCGCAGGGCAATTTACAGAAGATAAATGTGGATTACAGTGTTTGGAATGCGCTGATAAGAGTTGAAAATTTCTCTAATTGGGTCGGAAAGGTTGTCGACTTGACAGAGTGATTCTTAAACCGGTACGTCACCTTAAACTAATTAATTTTGAAGTTTCTCGAGCGTGGGAAAGTGGAGGAGGTGTCTGCAGCTACTTTTGTTTGATCTTACCAACATTGCGATCTATTTTCTTTGCCGCGAAAAAAAGCTGGCACAGGCTTAAAGACAATTTATTACAGTTGGAATACTTTTGAAGATATGTAGAAAAAATTAAGTTTTTAAGCTGAACTCTGTTTAAGGGGGTAGCTGCAAAAGTATATTCAGGGCAACGCCCTTCCGGTAAAAAAGATTAGACTTTTTTCCTTTTCTTGGAATTATATAAGTGAACGGAGAACTATAAATCATTTTGGCTCCTTCAGTGCAATAAAAGCCGCCTCAGCTTAAATAGGGAATTGGCGTCCCTTAATCTTCTTTAAAGACCCTCTTGGTGAAAGAGAGAGAGTAATTAAAAATCTATTAAATATGGCGACTCAGCAATCAGAAATGCAACAAGTTGCTGTGGCCTTAAATAAAATTGGTGAAAAGTTATCTGGATTAACAGAAAAAATGGATAATATGACATTGGAAATCAAACAAATAAAACAAGAAATGAATGAAAACTTTGCAAAGCAAGCAGTGGAAATGACAATGATTAAAGAGGACATCCAACTGATTCATTTAAATGAAGTTAAAATGGAAAATCATATTGGAGAAATCCTTTTTAAAAATGAACAGCAAGACAAAAAAA
>JANHFK010004277.1:87408-100199 GCA_036250565.1 Sibynophis collaris
GGTTGTGCCAAGCTTCTTCCATTTGAGAATTTTGAAGAACAGGTTGACTCCATTTAAGGTGTAGAAACATGTCGGCAATGATCAAGAGAAATGAGAGGCACCAGAGCTAAATTTCACGTGTTGATACAAAGGGTCTGAATGCTTATGCCAATGTAATATTTCAAGTTTTTTAAAATAAATTTTACAGACATTTCTAATATTCTGTTTTCACTTTGTCATTATGGGGTACTGAATGTAGATAAATGAGAAAAAAATGAATTTCAACAACTGTAGAATCAGGCTGCAGCATAACAAAATCCACAAAAATGAAGAGGGTCTGAATAATTTTTGAATGCACTCTACTAAATCCATCTAGAATCCTACTAATGCATAGTACTAGAAATTAGACCCATTAATTTGGATTCAGCAAACATTTTAAATGTACACACTTCAGTTTGTTGCACCAGTTATTTGGTAAAAAAATGCAGTTATGTTCTTTTTGCACAACTAGAACTAGCTGAAAATCTAAAAACTGGCACTGCCTTTTTGGGGAAGAGTTAGTGAAACATCCAGCCCTATGGTGAGGTCACAGGTATAAATCAATCTTGTAGGTGGATGATTTGAGAAAGCTCAGTATGAAATATCTAAAGAGATAAGGCCCATATAATAACCTGCAATTTGAAGGTCAATTGTGATTGGCATTTGGAGATGAGCAGGTAAATAGGTATTGATATAAATCAATAATGTCATCTGCTTAGAGACTGAATCCAGACCTTGGCTTTTTGATTATCATACCAAGTTTGAATTTGATTTATTGAGGTGTATTAAAAGTTGAGCTGTCAAGAAAGTAAGTTAAATTGGGGCATCACTTAAATCAGGGAGACAAGTTAGCTGTGACTATAAGACCCATGATTTTTAACATGCAACAAAAATATGGAGTTAAATCTTTGTGCAATTTCACTTAGAAAGAAGCAACGGACTTCTAGATGGTACTGTTGTGTCATGCATATTATAACAAACCAAAATAATCTATACTGCTTTCTTTTTGGTAGTGGGTGTTTTAGGAAATGCAGTGGTCTTTGAGTGTCTGACAATTCTGATTGAGTTAGCACCATTACTACTATAACACAAAGCATATGGCACTATTATTAAAGAATATAAACATTTGTCAATACAACAGGAGAATAAGCAAGAATTTCTGGAAACAAAGGCTCCTTTCAAATGAAAGTGAACTACCCATTTATGTTAACGTAAAGAGTGTTTTATAGTAATTCAATACCAATATGTTTATTATGACCTAAGCTTTCCTGAGTTCAGTTCCTTAGATACATCCAATGAAATGGATTCCTGTCCTTAAAAGCTAATGTAATAATAATTTGGTAATCTTTAAGATGCTATGAAAAATTAAACATATTAATTAGAAATTGGACTGTTACCTCCCAGGGATGCTTTAAAGTCATCTCCCTCATCCAAATAGTCTCTTCCAGTTCCATTATTGTGTTTACTAGAAGTCATAAAGTCAAGTTTCAAAGCACTGTAAAAGCTTAAGCTTGTATTCACAGAGCAGCAATAAAAATTATATATCAATTTTGAATTCAAATTATATTCCAATATTTCTTGTACTTACATTCAAACTCCTAACTTGCTTCCCTCCTTCTTTGTGAACCCTCAGAAACACTAATGGATACTCGGACAGCCACAGCTGAACTTGGTTGGACAGCAAACCCACCATCAGGGGTAAGTAGATGTCAGCTATTTAAATGGTTTGTAAAGGGGATGGTGTATCTTGCATAAATTCAAATGAGTAAGACTGGTCAAATTTTCAGGTTTGGTTATGCTTGCCTTTCCAGTCACCTTCTAGTTTTGCTCCTATTGGTACTCAGAATTTTTTAAAAATCTGCATGATATTTTTTACCTAAATATATGCATTTTAAAGATACCATTATAAGATGCACACTTTATGCATGCAGGTTTATATAAAATTGTGCATTTGTATGTCTATTCCCAATGTAGATTTTCTTAGACTGACAAATGTATGGCATAGTGTGATAGAATGTATAATAGACATTAGGAACACAAAGGGAACAGTAAGACACTTAAAGGAGGAAACAGGACTGTTAAGAAGAGATTCTTAAGTCCAAGGGAGGGAGGAAGTATGAGGAAGAAACCCAGAGTAATTCTGTCTTAATTACACGAGGTTTTAGCTGAATGGGACAATTCTTTGAGTAGGCTTTCAAAATCCTCTTACATTATCCTACTAGCAGTAAAGATCTTTCCAAAAATCTAACGGGTTTTATTTCCTGAGATTGCCAGCTTCACAAAGTTTTTCATAAATCTTGAAATCTTTTATACTGCCTCATGAAAGAAGGGTCAGATCCTGTATCCTGGATGTGGATCTTTTGATGTTGGCAGAGTAAGAGGCAGTGATGTTATTGGAGCATAGGTAACAGATCACATAGATCAGGGGTCCCCAACTTCTGGGCTGTTTGCAACTGGGCTGTTTGCAACCGGGCTGTGGAAATGGAGGGTTCCATTTGTGTGAATGGCAGGTGGGCGTGCTGTCTGCTCACGGGGGACTATCCCCTCCCTTCCCCCCCACCTGTCTTCAAAGCCAGAAAAGGTGGGGAACTCTGACATAGACCACAAGTTTACATAATACTGCAGTGCAGTTAACTCAGGGTTTACTTCAGTTAGGAGTACCACAGGTGGCTGAATAGCAGTTATACTTCCTGAAAACCTGTCTGAGAAATTAAGGAAAAGCAGGAGCCAAGACTATTGAATATTTTCTTATTCTGTGTGAATTATTCATGGTGGGAAGGTTAGGAGTTCCCTACAGATTTGACCAAGGTGACATTATGTTCCTAGACTTTTGAAAGGAAAAGCAGGCAGATGGGCAATTTCTACTGACTGAAAGCAAAGGTGGCATACTAGAAAGCTATCAAGATTTTATGCAGAAGTTCAAACCTGTCTTTGATAATTCTATCAGGAGAGCAGATGCTAATTGGGACATTTCTGACAAAGAGGATGCAGAGAATGCGAGTGCACGGCAGATTTTATAACTCAGGGATGTCCATTAGAATCGTTTTGCCCCCATTCTTCATTTTTGGGAAGGCCTTTCTGAACTGGATGAGTTGGAAGAGCTATTTCAACATTGTGTAGTGATTGATGGTACACTAGAGGAGAAAATAAGAGAAAGACACAGTTTCAGAGCCTTTCTTCACCCTTTCCCCCTTCTAATTATCTCCTTGGATTCTAATGGCATGGAGCCTATGTAGATAGGGATGATGAAGAGTTCCCTGCTTACAGTGAAAAAAACAATGAATAGGACATCTCAGATTCTAATGCTTAATGTGAATCCCTTGATCATTTATTGGAGAGTTGCTCTGCTAAACTTTCTTCCTTTGAATTACCTGGAAAACATTGTATTTGTGGAGATTTAGTAATAATAAATGACTGTATTATGGACATTAACCAACAAAGGAAATTTAGTACATCTTATGAATAAATGCCCAAATTGCTCTAAAGTCTTCATGGACCTCTTTCTAAAGAGTTTTCAGGAGGGACTTTGGATAATTAAGAAGAGTTCTGACATATGAAACCAGGCAATTGTGGTTTATAATCCTAATTAGTATCTGTTTAAAAAACAAACAAACACACACACACACTCCAACTCCATAATTTCTTTCAGATTCTGGAAAACTGTTAAACAGAGTTATTGTGCAGCAATTGTGTTGCAATTGTGTTACAATGAATCACTGGAAAAGCCCACTCAAATGGAAGTGATCAATGGCAAATGTCTCAAATCAGGTCCCCATCTCATTTGCAGCTGAGAAGAAGTGATCACAAATAATTATTGCAACTGTATTTGCAAATAATTATCCAACTGTCCCAATTTTCTTGGCCATAGACTGGTTGCAAATACCTAATCCTGGCATCCATTATTTCTTTCCTCTCAAACAAATAAAATAAAACAATAACAATAACAAATGAAAAGGTCGACAATTGTGGTTACAGGCATTAGATTTTCTTCTTGTCTTTCTCTCCTGCTACACTGCCTCCATTTTCTTCTTTGCCAGAAAAGTATGTAGAGTTTGGCAATGCTTCAAGGGAAAAGGAAACTGCAGTCTCTGCTCTGCATTAGGTATGTAATTATACTATCAACTTGCTACCTAGAGTCTGAATCTCAGAACTAAATGGCAATATACATGTCTATTCAAGAATTACCAGCTTTGAAGTAATTTCTGAACAAAAAATTAGAAGAAAGGATTTATTTAACCTCCTTTTTCTTACCATTCCTTTGAGTAAAAAGAGAAAGATAATTTTTCTTTCATTATAGACTTCTCATTTCCGAACTATTAGAGGTCACTATCTATTGCCTCTTATTTTGGATCTGTTGGACTGTCTTCAGAAATCACACATTTTTACTAAACGGGGTTGAGAGAAGCTTACAATTTAATTTAGATGTAGAATGGCCATTAATATTTAACAGCCTTTTGACATTTGTTATGGCATGGAGAGCCATAAGGAAGAGTCTCAGAATAACTTTCTTACCCACACTAGGTATAAATTGTGCAGGAGAATTGCTTTGGAAGATTTTCAAGATTCTATACAATAGCTAGCCTACTAGCAATAAAGATCGTTCCAGAAATCCAAGTGGTTCTTTATTCTTGAGTTTGCCAGCTCATGGGGCTTAATACATAGTTGAGAACAGTGTGGATTTGCACACAGAATATTCTTATTTTAGAAGTCTTGGAAAATTTTGGAAAGTGCAAACTGGGTAAAGTTTATAATAAAATGAGATCTGAACAAGTATTATCTTTACTTCTGTTAAATATGATGTACATTTGTGGAGGGGCAGAGGAAGAAATTTGCTTCTTATCTCATTATAATCTTAACTAGCCTTCATTTTTTAATCACTTCTCAGATAATGGAAAACCCAACATATTTAATTATATGCAGATGGAATTGTGCACTCTTTCTCTACATCTAAACTGTGAAAGGGAATTCTTGTCACTTTCTCTTGTTCCCTTCCAAAGCATTTTCCATTTTCCAAAAGCAATCTTATGATTTAGGGCACTGATGGCTAACCTTTTCCAGATCGAGTGCCCAAAGTGCACCCAAACCCCCAAAATGCAATGCGTGTGTGGCCTACGCATGCTGCACATGCATGTATGGGCCCCCCGCATGCCCCTCCCTCCTGCATAAACTCACGGGCTGCATGTATGCCCGCCCTGTGTACATGCGTGGGTGGACCCCCGCATGCCCCCGTGCATGTGCATGCACCCCCTGCACTTCCCCTGCCCTCCACACATATGCGGCAGAGACTTGATGGCCAGTGGGAGGCACACGCGCATGCACGTGTGAGCTAAAATGGGGCAATGGCTCACGTGCCCAAAGAGAGGGCGCTACATACCACCTGTGGCACACGTGTAATAGGTTCACCATCATGGATTTAGGGCTTGACTTCCAATTTTTTCCCCTTAAACCCAGGGCTGATTAAGAAACTAAAATATTCCAAGTGGCAAATAGAATGTAATCCTAAATGTGGACTCAGTCCTTCTCTCTACACTTTTTCATGTTAGATAAAATAGATGTAGAATAAATTCATATTTTCTGTGGATTTCAAGACAGTAATAAATACAAGCACAACTAACGGGGGACCATTTTGGTGTAGTGATTCAAAACACTGGCTTAAAAACGGTGAGTTCCTGTCCTGCTTAAGCCATGAAGCCAACGATGTGACTTTGGGCCAATCACTCTTTCTTAGCCCTGTGTCAGACAATGGAGTACCAAATGCTTCATGGATGCTCACAAGCACTTGGGCAATAGTGATCCATTTTGTTTCTGAAATGTTGGTATTAAATTATTCAGGACATAGAGTTAGAGATGGAGTCATGGATAGTCTGATACCCCTGTTTTAAAATGATCTAAACTTGTGATTACCATCCCACACAATGGCAGCAAATTCTTTGATTCAGTGATATATTTTGTGTTCAGCTATAAACAATTGTGAAGCATGAAACCATACATCAGGATTTGGAAAAAGAACCAACAAGGACTTTACAAGAGAAACATTATATTGGATGCATGCAGTATGGTACCAAACCTAGAATTGTCTTTGTAAGAATGTTTTAGGTCAGCCTCCATAATTTAGTTCATTCCAGATATATTAGAGTGTACATCCACAAAGGCAGCCATTTTTCAACGCATCTAGAGAGCACAAGACTAAAGAAGGATGTTTTGGATGTTAGATTAGGTCCAGTAAAATCAAAATCATCCCAACCCTGTCATGAAAAGTAAATCACCTTGTATCAGGGCTTCCTTAATCAGAAAATATCTTCCTACTTTTTTGTGCATGTATGCATACAGTCTAGCCTACCCAATGGGATTGCTGTATAAAAAGGAGGAAAATTATATGCTATTTGAACTTTTTATGACCAAGATGCGATAAACAACCAGACTTTTCTTAATTAACTATTTCCTCTCACCATGCATGATTATTTCTAAACTCTACAGTTCATATGCAGAAATTTATCTAGTGTACAAATTTCTACATAAGAAGTGACCCTAATGGCAGTGGACCTATTCTGAAAAAGGTCTAACAAGGCATACTAGGACTTCCTGCCATGCTGCTATGTATAGGATTGCACTTTTGCTCTGTTCATGCTCCCAACTGCTTTCATTTTCCATCTTTAGAATTAACAGATGTCTATGGAGATTCTCAGTCATCCAGGTCATGGTTGTCCCAAAGGTGATTTTTCAAAAGGCAACTTGCTGAAGAAGCTTCTTGGATGAGAAGCGAAATGTCTTGAAAGAAAAACTAGAAAGTCCAGTTGCTTCTTTAAAAAGCAGCTTTGGGACATCCAGAATTAACAGTTTTGTTAATGTCACTATTTATTGTTGGAATATGTCACCTCTTCTCTTGCTAACACAATTCACATATTTCTGTTCTATGAATGCTAAGTTAAAAGTCAGCCAACGTGTGAAGAATTTCCCCAATGTTTGAAGAATTGGTAGGCTATAGGCCAATTTCAAAAATTCATATATGCTTGCCTGCTAAAGTTAACTTTTTTGGGGTGAGATATTTAATACTGTATTTAAGATGGAGATTAACTTGTTGCTGGTTGTTGCATAATGTGGTTGCAATAATCATCTTCCAAGCTGCTGTTTGTGTAACAGCTTCCCTTTCCAGTTACACACAATATGTCATCAGAAACTGAGATCAGTAAAGGCTGCAATCATCTGAATACAAGCTTGGAAAAGAATCACACAAAGAGAAACCAAATGTGTGCAACCGCCAACTTTCCATACTAGGGAAAATCATTGCTTTGGAGGTGACTGAAAACAGAACAGGTAGCATCTACTCTGCATCACTCATATAGCTAGAGATAGACTGGAAGGCTAGTGGCAGGAGCATTTGCCACAACATAGTCATTCTCAAAATAAGGATGTCATACAGCAGGAAGGAAGGGTCAAGTAATAAGCTGTTTATTTTTGGCCATATCTTATAGCCAGAGAATCTGCCAAGAGTTGATGTGGTCTTTTAGATTTGTTCTAAATTCTGGTTACTACAAGAAGAGAACCCTACAATTTTCTTGTAAACATTTCAGAAGTGAGCAGTTGTGATGTGTTTGTCTGACACAGGATGCTGTAATAGGCAGGTCTTTAGTCTGCTCAGGAAGTGCTCCTACTTTATTTTTCCTTACTGACTCCCATAGCATCTCTCCTGATGAAGAACAAGGGAATACAGTACAATTATACTTACCAGGAGTGTTTTCTTATCAATTATTTTTATTATCAATAAAGCATACAGTCTGTAAATGGAATGTCTTTGTTTTCTCTGTCTTTTCTTTTGGGAAGTTTGCCTTGACTGATTATTTGGTTTATCAGGCATTTGTCCACATGGAAAGGATTAATGTGTGTCTGTGGTTTTGCCTTGTGCCTTTACACCGTGCATCAGCATTAGCTGCACAATACTAATTGGCTTATTATATTAATAGGTTAGTATCAATTTCACAGAGAACATAGGCTTTTCAAAACGAAGCTGCCAAAATCTGCCTGACTTTGCTGACTTTTCCCTCCCTCTTGGAGTCAGTGTTCCAGACTTTTTCCCTTGTCTTGCCTCCTTTGCACTCAGTACCTAAAGGATTATAATTAGGAAGCATTAGCAGGCTTGCAGGAGCTTTCATACCCGAACACCATTCATAATTGTACTCAGCAGTGCTCTTCTTTGGCTATTAATGTCAGTTCTGTGGAGTAATGAGGAACAAACCACCTTCCGGCACTTAAAATATCTTCTTTATACAATAGGAGTGTTTGAAGAATGGGAACATAAAATACCCTGACTTGCATTCCTCTGACAAAGAAGTGATCAACAAAGACTTGAGCAGGTACATGGAAAAAAGATCACTTAGAGAGATGGTGTTAGCTTCATAGGGAGCTTTAAGAAGATGATAGAAGGCTAGCTAGGGAGAGAGGCTGTACCAGAAATTATTGTTTTGCAAAGCAGTGGAAAGATTAACAAAATAGACAGACATGTCAAAGCAAAGGAAATTTGAAGGAGTCCTAGCAAAAAGGAAGACGAATACCGGTAGTTGGCTGTTAATTGGTCTTTGCTGGGTTTTTCTTTTCTTTTTTCTGTGCAGTTTGGAAGCACCTTGAAGCTGCAATAATAATTCATTTTGCCACAAAAACTTCACATCTTTGGGATAGTTTTAATTGCAATTCTATCCCTAAAAAGTGCTTTGGAATTATTTTTATGAAATTCCCCTCTAGGTTACTGCATTTTATGTTTGCGCTTTTGTGTATGTATATGTGTGTGTTTCCAGAGCAATCATGTAACATAAGCCTGGTAAAAGAAGAAGAAGTGTGTTTCAATCAACTAAAAGACCAGAATGAGATAATTGAAAGAATAAAACAATATACATTATTGGTATTAAATAGCCAAATGCCAAATTCAACAGCTAGAATGTCTAGACTCAAAAACTGATTAAAAATAAAAGTTCAGCTACCTTTCTAAAACCAAGTTGTGAAGGAAACAGATAGCTTTGATTTCTAGAGATTGGGAAGCTATCCTACAAAAAGCCCTCACTCTTAGTTCATGAATAAGAAACAAAAAGTGTCCATAGAAGGTTCCATCTTCATTTATAATGATTTACATTCTAGCCTTGCAAAAATACTCTTAAATTTGCAAATAATTGTATAGTTTGGAGGGTTTGCAAAGGGAAACAGGGTCATATGATTGTAGTCTTCTTTCTTCAAGTCAGTGTTCCAGTCAGAAATCCAATAAGCATCGGTGTGTCTGTGTGTCTGTGTGGTGCTCTGGTTCTTAATCCTTCCTTTCTGGGGTGCATCTCTCCACTTCTACATGAGGTCACTGGATGAGATAATCCTTTGGAATGGAATGATACGTCTTAGCCTTAGTTACTCAAGTGTTGCCGTCCATACTCTGTCTCGGTATCTGGAGGCTGTTGGGGTTTGGATGGGAAAGAAATACTTAACTCTAGCAAGTCCAAATGGTTATGGATTTTGAGACCTTTTGTATCTGGACATTTTAGTTCTGAGTAGGGTTGTATTCCCCAATATAGACAGTGTGCAATCTGTAGATCCTCCAGGATTCATGGCTTTTATTTTAAGAATAGGTGACAGTGATGGCTTGGAAAGCTTTTGCACAAATCCATCTTGCCCTGCCTCCCTTCTTGGATGAAGAAACCTTCCTTTATGCCTTAGCCATTTATTGTGTACATTATGGCAATATGCTCTACACTTGGTCCAGAATGCAGGGGCATGGAGGTGATTATGGCTGCATCTTGATATGCCAATGTAACAGCAGTACTTCTCAAACTGCAGTATCACCAGTGGACTTCTAAGCATGTCAAGCCATTAAAAATTAGGAAACAAGAATCTCTTGTATTTCTGAAATAAACTTTATTGCTAAAATAATATAGCATAATATTGAAAGTCTGTCAAATCACTTCTCCATATTAGCTTATATCTAACATAATAGAGTTAAGTTAAGGTAGATTACTCTGAATCTCATTCCCACAATTTCCCCTTTTCTAGCCTAAGAAATCTTTTCTGTAATAGACATGTTCTTCCATATTCCCAGGTATGCTAGACATTTATTCCAAAGGGTAATTCAGAATTCTGGTTATTGCTTTCAACCCCTCATCACACAAGCCTGGTTACTTGTGGGGGTCCCATCTTTGATCAGTTTTGACAGTCCAGTAAAATACCATATGGCCAACATACTCCAAGTCCCATCTATTAAACAATGCCATCTTATGGAACCAAGAGATGTTCATTCTACAATGTTGTGTCTTCTGTAAACAGCAGTAGTTGCCCAGAAATTTGGATGACCTCAATCTTGCCTGCCTTTTACAAGGCTCCAAAGACTTGTTGCACGCACGCACACACACACACACACACACACAGCTTTAGATTAGGAAATTTGTGAACCCAGCAAACATTATAATTGTTGAATAATCTCCATTATAATTTGTTTTAAATTTCATTATATGTTATAAATGTTCATTCTTGAAATATTATTGTTGCTCTAATTGTATGCTGCCCTTCAGTCATTTGTCAAGAGAATCAATGTACATTGATTAAATAAACAAATCTCGGGGTTTTTTTTAATTTAAAAAGATCTTCGGCCCACATTTGGGCTTGAGAACAAGTCTCTACCAAATACTAAAACCATCGATTTATTTGCTGAAATTTCTGTACTGGTCAATTCCTGCAGGCTCTGAGCAGCTTACACTCAAAAAAAAAAAGATTAAAAACAATACACAGGAGTCCAGATTGTCTCAGAACAATCAGAGCCTCACAAAGCAGGCTGGGACTCAACATCCTCCAAATGGCCTTTCAAAGAGCCATATATTTATACTCTGTGAAAGCCCATCAGGGAGGTGGTGGCCTGATTGCCAATCAGTTGGAAGAGGTATATTGAATAGAAAAATAAGGGTTCTGGGGTGAAGATGGTGGGGTGGGGGAAGGATGAAGGTTGTTTGTTACTCTCACCACACTTTTTAACTCAGAAACCTCTTCAACAATTTTGCTCTCAGAGATTCCTAGGAACTTATTTTGGGATTAGAGAATAAGAGATGTATTACTGCATTCTGCAATCCCATCTTTCTCCATAATTTTTCGATGTTTGGCAGATTCATTTTCAACTAATGTTATTTTACTTTTGTGGGGAACTAGCATACGTTTCTCGCTTAATACTTGAGGCGAGAGAGACACGTATTAATGTCATGAAACAAAGTGATTTGCTGAAATTGTCAGGAAAACTGGGGAGAGGGGTGGGGACATGTGAATGCCATTAAAAGACAGAGCAGGTGGGTAGCAAGATACAGTGTCTAACAATAAACATATGGATAGACAGGTATGCATGCACAGCCAGAAGCTGAAGAAAGAGAGAGAGAGGAAACGCAGAGTTGGAAGGCAGATGGTGGAGAGACAAAAAGAGGACGGGGTAAAGGAAAAAAATCAAGTAGCAAAACAAATACAGTAACAGAAGGAGGACTATAAAGAAAAACTGGAAGCTTCATATGTTTTCCTTTCTCGTATGTATCACTTGGATTTGTTTTTGTCAGTAATTTTCTTCTGTACTGCTTTACCTCGCAATGGCAAATTTAAACAGAATCTTTTTAAATTAAATTGTTTAAATAATTTTTAGAATTGGTTACAGGAAATGGAGTACTCAGAAGGTTAGCAAGAAGACAGTAAACTCAAGTAGAAATGTGGTGACATGATGGCCTCTTTATCATGCAAAAGGATCATACCTAGAGGATTGTTTGGAGATTTTATTTCCCTCCCTCCCTTCTTCTTCTTCTTCTTTTTGACTGGGAGGAGGTGTCCGTCTTTTCTCCAGATCGTTAGAATGAACATTCATTCCACACGTACCAATGTGCCCCAGATACCTTCTTTGCTGCTTGCCAGTTCTCTGTGGACTTTTTAATGGGAAATAAATGAATAAATAAGCCACTGGTGTGTTGCAGAACAAAACATCAAGCTCTACAATCATATTTATTTGCAATAATGCCTTTGGCCTCCTGTAGGGTGACAGAGAATATCTTGTTGCTAATTTACCTTCTGCCAAGTGTGTATTGTGTGACCAGCCTTGCCAACTGTGGGCACACATTTGGTGAATAGGTAAGTTTTCCATGACAGACATTTTATGTATTTGCCCTAAAAATTCCAAACGTGAACACAAACACATAATCACTACAAAAATTAATATATATTTATTGTTGTTAGTTACTAATAAATTATGAGCTGTAGGTTTATTATTTATTATTTTTATTATATCAATTTATGTAATTGTCCATCTCATAGTTATGATTCTAGGCAGTCCACACAGAATTAAAATGAATTAAAACAAAACACAATAACAGTAAAAAAAAATACTAAAATTTTAGAAAAACCAAGTTTTATTTTATTTCATAAGGGATAACAGAATAATAAACAATAAAATTAAATAATGATAGCCAAGGATAAAACCAACTCACATCATAAGAGAGACATCTCACATTGAGGACCTGACCTGATCTTTAGACACCAAGCCTCAGGGAACATCCAAGTCTTGAAGAGCTCCCAAATACTAGCAGGATCAGGGCTTCATGTATCTTAGGGGACATAGTATTTCAGAGGGCAGATTATGCTTCTTGGATCCCATCAGATGTTACTGTTTAATAGGCAAGATCTGGAATATACCTATCTTGTTGGATCTAGTGTCCCAAAGATGCTTTTACAAGAGGCAACTGGGCTTTTTGGTTTTTCTTTGCAGACATTTTGCTTCTCATCCAAGA
>JANHFK010004280.1:24083-34091 GCA_036250565.1 Sibynophis collaris
CCAGCACCATAGTTCAAAGGCCTCAATTCTTTGGCGCTCAGCCTTCCTTATGGTCCAACTTTCACAGCCATACATTGTCTGGTATACTTATTCTTTTAAGGGCTATATGTTGGGATGTACATAGTGTAAATTATTAGCATAATTAATAATGAAAAACAAATGCCATTTTAGATATTTGCCTTTTCTGTTATTCATTAAATGTTCATGGTGTGTCATTGTAGCTGCTTCCCCTTTTCCTGAATACAGATAGTAATACATTTTGCAATATTCCTTCCATGTACTACAGATATCTGGATCACAGAATCTTTAGCATTATCTTCCTATCATGAGATAAATTAAATCACTATATATCAGAAGTAATATGGTTTTAGTCTTTAAAAATCATCAAAAATAGCACAGGTTTCTTAAGGTTCCATAATAGAACTAGATAACCCATGATCTATTGGATCATCCTTTCAGAGATATCTCCTTACTTAAACAGAGTAACAGAATGACCATGGGCAGATTGCTATTGTTTTGGTTTTAAAATTAAAGATGAAAGCATTTTATTAAAGAAGAGGGGTGCTTATCAAGACAAATATAGATGCTTTTCATTTAACACAGGATGCTTTTGATGGCATTAATGATTGATCAGCCATTCTTCAAAAATACATTAAAGTTTTCACTTTTTCTTCTGCTTAAAGCGATAGACAACTGACCATGGAATAGGTCCTTAGTAACCAGGGCTTTGACTCTTAAACTGATCCAAACTAATCGGTTCTAAAGCAGATTTTGATTTCCCATATTATCATAAGATTTGGACTCAATTCAGTCAGAGATTCTGCTAGGCAGCAGGATGAGGAGCATGCAAACCAAATCCCAGGCTAACCTTATTCACAAGTTTGAGGAATGTGCATTCGATATGAAAGAGTTCTCTTACAGTCATCTTTGTAGAGGTTGGTTATGGTTCTCTGCCCTATTCTCTGCCTACACCTTTCCCTGGTTTACAGAAGGCCCATTTGTAAGATGATGCATCTATCCTGGCTTGACAGCTTTTCCCAGTGAAACTTTGTTATTGACATTACATAAAAGAAGCTTTATTATTCCAAACTGAATCATGGAATGACCTATGTTGTATTTTGAACTGATCTGGCATTACAAGAGGAGAAAAGTTAGGTTATTTGAGGACTAAAACCACTCTCTGAGACTTGAGAGCTGGAAAAGCAGGAATAGTTCTGAGATGTCTAATCTACCTTCCTCTGTAATGGTCTTCCAGTGTAAAATCCATTCCTTGCCAGTGCAGTAAGTTATTAATTGTTGCTTTGAATTCTATAACTGCAATAGCAACAAGCTAATACACTATAGCACCTATGGTCATTTAACCATTTATCTTTCCCCTTTCTCCCTTCCTCTCCGTCTCTTTCTTTCCTTCCTTCCCCCCCTTCTTCCTTCCTTCCCAGAAGAATTTGTTACCTTACTATCAGAAAAAAACCATCAAGACACAATGTCTTACTGACCCCAAGCAGACTGAGTACATCCCCTGTGATATCAAGCATAGTCTTGAATTAAGGGAGTGGCTTCACAACACCACATACACCACATATTCTTGGTTCCTACTCAGGAGGGGCACCAATCACTCCATGCATTTGCAGCCTCAAACACCTCTAAAAATTATGGCCCTCATATTTTCCTTGAAGTGGCTCCAAGTGGGGGGATCAGTGTTTCTCAACCTCAGCAATTTTAAAAAGTGTGGACTTTAACCACCAGAATTCCCCAGACAGCATGTACCTAGGGAATTCTGAGAGTTGAAGTCCATACTCTTTAAAGTTGCTGAGGTTGAGAAACACTGCTCGGAATTATAGTTACTACAGCTGGAGTCATTACCCAGGCCAACAAGGTTTAAATGCAAGGTTTAAATTCTCCAAGAAACAGTCATTTTATGGATACTAAATAGTCCAGCTGAAGGGCCCTCAACTATGTTGGAGCTAGCAAGCAACAATGCCTGTTTATCAGCCAAGAAGGCAGCAGTCCAAGCAGTGAAGGAGTGAGAAGTGGATTTTGATGGATACAGCTCCATTTCTGTAAAATTCGTCTGCATGTCACATAGGATTGTTCACATACATTACTTACAAGATATTTGGAGGTCTTTGTACATGTGTGTCTTCGTGCCAGCAGTGAAATCTATTTACCTTCACTACTGGTTCAGGTATGCTTCTGCGTGGGAGCACATGCACGCTCTGCGTGCATGCGCCTCTTCTGTGCATGTGCAGATGGTTAAAAAACGGGACGTAATGATGTCCCAGAAGGTGGGCAGAACCTCCCGTTGCCAGCGCTACCGGTTCAGAGAACTAGATAGAACCAAGGGAATTTCACCACTGCTTCTCGCTCATTGCATAAAATCTTCTGCAAATACTCTCTCTATAGCACCTTTTCAAATCAGGAAATACAGATAGAAGAGAGTACACATATTGAAGGAAACATGTATGGTAGAAAACAATAACATTATCTACCACAGCATTAAAGGAGGATCATAAAAAGAACTTTGGAAGGAAGTTGGAAGTAATTCTGAATCTCGAGGAGGGGGGGACACACCTCTTTGCTTCTACTGCAGTCTGTTATAATTCAGTACTTAAGATAAAGTGAAAAATCCAGCATGTATAGATATCACTTATATAGTAACACATTTATTTTTTCTGTCTCCATCTGTGTTATTTATCGGACAGAATCATGCCAGTGACAAGCATGTGCAGATAGAATTGAGTTATGGAGACAGGATGTAGAAAGTTGATCTGAATTAATAGCTGTTTGCTCTGTAAATGGCCTTCTGAATGTAGAGAAAGTGATTAATGAAATTTCAAAAGGAGAACAAAGTTGACCCGTTCTTATGTAATCTAGTCACTAAATATAAAAATAACTCATAATGGAATCTATTGGAAGAAACTGGAGCCTGCTATTACCTCTTAGTCCTGTTTCACAATGGGATCATTCAACAGCTGAGGATATTTGTCAATACAATACTATTATATTTCCAATCTGTCAGAGATTGCTGTGAAAATGAGAGGAATAAGGTTTTGTGGGAAAAAAGCTGAATCAGTTTTTTTGTCCAGTGTTACGTCTGCAGTGAATGGAAAGACCTTGAGAGACTAGTGCCAAATTAAGTAATAACAACCTAAAAAATGTTATTGACCTCCCTTCAGTATTTTTCCTGTTTTCTTTTTGTGAGTTATTGATATTGGCAGCCACACTGGTGTCAGTTGAGGGAGAATTGATGAAACATCTTCTGGAAGAAAAACTAATTTGCCTACATGCAAGACCAGCATGTTGCTTTGCCCTCTGATGCAAAATAAAAGACCAACCTTTACACTCTTGAGCTATTTTTACCCTGATTTGAACAGTGCTTATTCTGCACGATCTGTTTCATGGTTTCAGAGCTGGTGTCAGCAGAAAGATGCTCACCTTAAGATTTCCTATTGAAAAATGGGAATTTTAAAAGACAATTCTTACAATAGGTTTTAAAAAACAAAGGTTATTTGGTGATGATAGCTGATGGACATGGTCCATTAATGCAAATTATTTCTTCGTTCACCCACCAACTGTTGCTCAGGGATTGAAAGGAACCTCAAAGATAGAGAGTTGTTTAAATCTGATGACAGGATTTTACATACTGTTCTGTTGCAATGGTCTTTCTCCGTTTTTGTTTAAATAAACAACTGGAAATGCTATTTTTTGTTTTGTTTTTAGTGATTTCCCCTAATATAGCATTCTATTTGTTGGATTGGTTTATGTCTTGTCTTTTCTCCAGAAACTCTTGACTAAACTCATCGACCTCTGCATCTACAAAAAGAGAGAAGTGTAGTAATTTCTCTGGTGTTATTAAATATCAACCAGCTGCCCAGGGGTGGTATTCACTTACCTTCGCTACCGGTTCGCAAATGTGAGTGCAGGGCCTTCCACACATGTGCAGAGCTTCGAAAACGGGACGTAATGATGTCTGGGCTGTTATGCAGAGCCTCCCGCAGCCGCTGCTACCAGTTTGTCTGATCCGGATAGTACCGCTGAATACCACCATTGCAGCTGCCCTATTCAGAGTGTCTTTCACCATTTTAGGAAAGGGTGGCTGGATGATACAGTTAGTGTTAGTTGTGATCACTCACATTCACAGAGTTGGAAACCAAATGGATAGAATCTACTAAAATGGCAATTGTTTAGGATTATGGCAATTTTGTATGGCTCTGGGCCTATGTAAATTGGAAACTGCCTTTCCTCAGCAGTTTTTGTGCATTCTGCATGAACAACAAGAGAGTGCTTGCTAAGAGTTCCCATCCAGCAGGAGATGCAACAGGATCAACAGGCATTCTCTATAATAGTTCTTTGGAATAATTTGTCTTGTGAAGCAAGGATGACCCTTATTCCCATGGGCTTCCTGAAACAGGTGAACTCTTAAACTGACTATCTAAATTGGGAAAATAGATTTTGAATTTTACATTTTTACAGTAATAAATCTATAACATTTTTTGTACCGTGTTTTTTATTTGTTGGTCCTGTTAGATCTCTTTTATTTGTTGGTCCTGTTACATCTCTTCAAAATGGCCGGCCTTGGATAGTACTCTCACATCCTCCTTGCTTGGGTTTTTAATAAGGGTTGTAATTTAATTTCAAGGTTCTTGGTTTTAATTTGGGGTTCTAAGGAATTATTAGTTTAATTTAATTTAATTTCAATATTGTTTCAATTTCTGTTTACATGTTTACAATTTTAACTGGAAACCGCCCTGAGTCCTGCAAAGGAAAAGGGCGGTCTATAAATCGAATAAAATAAATAAATAAATAAATAGAATATGTTTGGTTTCAGATGGAAAACAAATCTCATTAACAAGAAATAAATAAGAGGGTGAACAAGCTTAATATAGTACAATTGTTCTCCAATTTTTTTCCTCACAAATAATAACATTGTATGGCAGATTAGGCTGAAAAAGAGCAATTGGTTCAAAATTACAAAAAGAGAGGTGTTAAAGTTGGTTTTGATCCTTGACCTTCTCAAGTTAGCAGTATTCCTTAATGTAAGCATTTTTAAATTAATTTACATATAGTATTTACCAATATACACTTTGCTGTAATATTTCAGTGAAGTATGACTGATACTAATGAACTCCATTACTGCATCCCAGGTTACAGAAAACTCCATTTTGGCACTTCTTGTATCAAGCATTGCCAGTTGGTTCTCATTGAAGATTTTGGCAGATTTTCGTTTATACCTTCCTCCAGGATCCAATTAAATATCATCCAACTAGTCTTGGTTTTCAAATACAAGCTATTTATTTATTCATTTAAAATCATTTTAGCACACTTTTCTACACAAATGAATCCTCAAGTGTCTACCTATAAAAACACAAAATGAAAAATGTAATGATGTAAATGAAAGTTAATTTTTAAATTAATAAACAAATTAAAGCATGATAACATAGATGCATTTTGGTTCCTAAAAGTGCAGGAAATGAAACTAATCTACTTTAATGAAATCTTCATTTCAGTGTTGAGCTTAAATTTTGGATACTTCTGAGAAAAGTGAAGGTCCTAGATTTGCAGAGGCATAGGAGAATAGAGTTTGAAAGGCAGCCATTAGCCAAACTGTGCTTCCCATTTTTCTGAGATCATAAGCCAGGAAAATTGAGCAAGCCAATTCAAGCAGATGCCTGCCCTAATGCTAAATTGTTACAGAGTTTGGTGTCTTAATTATTAAAAAAAGGTTTGGAAACTAATAGGAAGTGGTTAGAAGTCTGAATTAATTATGGAATAACAATTAGAAAAGATTCACCAACAATTATCCCTTAATGTTCAGAGCCTAAAATGGTTTATTCCATCTGTAAGCCTTATGTCTTCTGTCGTGTAGGCAAAATATAAATGGTTTCCTGCTTTAATCCTTTACAATTAAAAATACTTTAACTTATGCTTAATTTTATTTTTTGACAATTTATTTACTTCTTACATTTATTTTCTACCCATTTCATAATAAAACAACCCTTATTGTTTTTAATTATTAATCAACTGAAGCCGAACTCTGCCACCTTCTCTTCTTTGATAGAGACAAATTTGTACTTTGGTGTATCTTGGACCTGCAAACAAGATGAGGCAAATGGAATGTAGTTTAAAACATCAAGTGAATAAACTAAATATAACCTTCAGGCATTCACCACAATACCATCCTACTGTAACTTATTCAGTGAATTTAATGGTACAAACTTCTAGAGATAAGCAAATATATTGGTAATAAGGTACCAGTTGCAATTCTTTAGATATTGCTGGGTTACAACTTCTTTCTTCTCTCATGCTATCATATTTAATGGAAATTGTATTTAGTATTGTAGATTGTAGCACTGGTTTTAATTGTATTAATGGGTGGGTTATCCTGTGGAATGTTCAAGATATATGTAAACAGGAAACATAATTTTGAATGTATCATTTAAGATCTCCAATCTTTTTGGCTTTGCAGACCGGCGGAGGAGGGGGGAGGGGATGGTTGCATGTGAACAGTGGGTGAGCACCTGCGCATGTGCCGCTCCATTTGATCAAGTGGGCTGTTGCTCAGAGGTTGGGCACCTCTGCTTTCACTCAATCAAAGCAACGATAGTTAAAGCAGTTAATAACAGTTGTCCATTTCCAGAGGCTATAGCACTAAAAAGATTTAACACATCTTGTTACTAAGTTGTGATTAGTTGTGTATGTACCTTGATGATCAAGTCCAGCCTGTAATCTCTAGAGATATTCTGGAACAATAAACCTTGGATTTTCTAGAGAGTATAATAATAGAAAATAAATCCATGAGCTGTCAGGAGTGATTCTATGTAATTGTGATTACCAAAGATTTGAAAAGTTATTCCAGCAAATTTCATCTAAACCCATTGCCTACATTTTCCATCTCCCCCCTCCGTTTAAACTATGGTTCTCCTTGTAATATTTTATAGCAATTCCTATGTGGGTGTTGATCCACAAATGTTTTTAACAGTTCTGGTGCATTGTTGTTGACTGATGTAAAACAAATCCTTCCAACAAATGCTGAATAGTTTACATTCATCAAAGTCAATTCATCCCATCTTTTTTTCTAGTTGGATGGAAATAGAGTAGTGTTTACTCTAGCAGCAGCCATGAACAGGGAGGCCAATTCTGAAAGTGTATGATTTAAGGGATATGCTAAAACATGTTTCTTTTTATTTTTTATTGAAAATATCTCTTGTGGATCTGTTTAATCATATAATACAAGTGAACACAAGAAGTCTCTTTCTTCCACAACAAGTTTGTTAGCGTTTTCATTGGTTGCTGGGTTATCTTTCAAAGAATTTGAAATCATTTGTAGTAATTAAAAATGACATCTAAAATCCCACTGATATGCCGAAATTCTTGGCTTATTGCACTTACATTTTTGAACAAATCTTCTGAGTTGAAGTTTTTCATCATTAACATTTTTAAAGTTTTTCATCACTCACAACTTTTAAGCAAACAGACCAGTTCCATTTCAGTTAAATTTACTTTCCTTTTTCCCTGGAGCTGAGTAGGATTTTTGGAACCATAACTTTATTTTAATTTCACTGATGTAAAACTTACTATTCTTCTAGTGGTTGACACGATGTAACATTTACTTTTCATTCTTTATTTAATAAATCTACCCTCTTTCCTTACACTGCCTCCATTTTAACAAATTTTACAGGTAGCCTTCAATTTGATCCATGATAACATAGAAAGAACTGTTAAATGAATCTGACTTGTCAAGACTGCATAATATGTACTAGATTTGGAACAAACCAGACTTGATAGAATTCTTCCTTAAGGATTATAAGTATTTAGAAGCTACCTCCTAGACTATGGAAGCTAGATTTATGAAGATATGTATTTCATTAAGGAATGCTCCACAGCATGTGGTGTCAAGTTTGGAATTATGTTTTTGTAAATATATGCATGCCTCTACAATTTGATTATGTCTCTAGGTGAAAAATTACTGTGAACAAAATAATAAGAAAATGGAAGGCATGCAAAATTTAATAAGATGTGATGCTGTTTATTTGTTGTTGCTTTTTAAAACTCAATCAGACTAATTTTTATCACTTTCTCTGGTGCTGGGAACAGTGCTATATGTTGGCAAAGAACCAGTCATGTTGTGGATGCTGCTGGAAATAATAATAATTACATAAAGCAATCCAATACTGATGCTTCTGAGGCACCAATGAATTAATTGCATGCCAGAGCAGAAATGATTACCAAAACATCTATGCATCACTGCATTGCAACGATCCATATTTGTACAATGTAATTGTACTGCTGTACATAGGAGAATTGTGGTCAGGATTAAATTACTCATGAGAGAATATAAATACTCAGTTTCTTATTATTCTGCATTTCATGCTATACAAACAGACAGTGATAGGGAAACCAAATATAAACAAAAGTAATTCATACAATACAATTTTCCAAAAAGAAATCATTTCTATTTCACATCGTAAGATTTGTAGTGAAGGTTTCTTGGTGAACAAACAAGCTTTTCCAAAGGAAATCCGTCTTCATTCTGTGACAGAGGTCCTTGTTAGAGTATGAAAACAGAACAAATATATATTTTATTTATTTATTTATTCATTTAGTTGGTTGGATTTACAAAACTAATAAAAACTACCATCTTTAGTTCTGTAGCAAAATATTTATACTGACATATAATCACTCAACCACAACTAAGACTCTCTCCAAATTTAGCACAGAAGAGGCCTAACAGGAATTCTCAGGCTGAATAAGAGTTCATTATGAGGAAGACAGGAGACATATACTGAGATGGCCGTTTATAGTCCAAACAAACCAGTAAATAGGCTTTGAAGAGGAAGTTATTCTTTCTTTTGGTCCTTCCTTGAAATGGACAAGGAGGTACTGCATTTTTGAAGAACTGTTGATTTTTTCTACATAGTACACATAATTGACCCTATTCCCTTTTGCTTTTTTGCTTGTGAATGTAAACTTATTGGATTAAATCCAAACATTTTGTGAATTCATCAACATATTTTTTTAATTCTCTCATGAAAGTTTTTTTCTGCATGAAGTATCCTCAAGATAGGAAATTATGTGGGGACTGGGGATAGAAAACTAATACTATAAAAACATCTATGAAAATGGCTTAAGGAAGCTGAATCTGTCTATTTTGACAATTATTTTCTTGTTGTGATTATGCATATTAAATGATAGCTTGGTTCTGAAGAAAGTCCAATTCTCACTAAAATAATATTTAATACAGGAAACTGAATTAGAATAGAAAAAATATGTCTGTTGCACAATTACATAGAATGATTACATAGCATGTGGAAGAAACCCAAATGTGAGAATAATGAATACCATGGAGTACCATAATGTTCTGAAGAGACTCAGCTGAAAGTAAATTTCATTCAATTTAGGTTTTGGGAGAACCTATAATATCTATCAGGGTTTATTCTTAATGCTACATTTATTCTTAGAGACATATCAATTTCTATATCTTATCAATTTCATCAGGAGAAAAACATTCAAAATTATGAAAAGGAAACAGTTGGCTCATTCAAACAAGTAGACAGCTTGAACATTTTGAGAAAAATAGTTCAGCCAGTAGGATCATTCATTGTTTTCCAAGATCCTGATTTCTGCTTCATGAGCTTTGGCTTTTTAAGTCCCAAGTTCCAGCAGAATACAATGCATTCTTCAAGTATTAATATAAGATTACTATAAACTGAGTGATTATCTTAAAATGCTTTGTTTATACATAGGATTGGAACCTTGAAATTTAGATTGATATCTATATCACTATTGAGCCATAAAGCCTGTTGGGAGCTATGTTTGATATAATTTGTGGAAACTGAAATCTCCTCCTCTCATCTAACAATTGTAGTCAAATAAGGACTAGGGGAGACATGATAACAGTGTTCCACTATCTCAGGGGCTGCCACAAAGAAGGAGGAGTCAAGCTATTCTCCAAGGCACCTGAGGGCAGGACAAGAAGCAATGGGTGGAAGCTGATCAAGGAGAGAAGCA
>JANHFK010004280.1:39590-51535 GCA_036250565.1 Sibynophis collaris
CTCCCAGGAGTCTCCACATAGCCCGTTTTGAATGCCAGGTAAATGTAGCAGCCGCGCAGAGGCTCTGGGATGGTGAAAAACGGGCCTTCCGGCAGTTCCAAAAGTCTGGAAATTTCGGAGGGCCTCTGGTGCCTGGGGAAGGCTGTTTTTGCCCTCTTGGAGGCTCAAGGAAAGCCTCTAGAGCTGGGGAAGGTGCAAACAACCCCCTGCCATGGTGCAGGAGGCCAGTAGGCCACCCCCCCATGGGCGTGCCCACCCAGCATTGCTCAATCGGGCAGTGAACCAATTGCTAAATTTTTTCAATCCGACCCCTGGTCATAAGGGTAAATTCACACAAGATTTATTCATGTGGTTGTGGGGGCACTGCAGTGGCTATAATTTTGAAACCAGATGCATTGTAAGCTTGGATGGTTGCTAATCAAACAGTTGTAGGTTAAGGACTACCTACAAATACTTCGTATGGTTTTAGCAAATAGAAAAAATATACTTGCGATAGTCGTGAATATCTGTAGCTCAAGTGTAGAATAAGGATTAAGGTTCATTCTCTGGGTTTGTTGGTTTCTGAACATTTCATTACCAGGCTAGATAACATATTTAGGGAATGTCAGTGTTCTTTTGCTTATAAGGGCTTCATGTGGTCAGTAGGTGTCGTGATTGTTGGGTCACATCAGGTGTAGATCACTTCAGGACAGGGTCTTGTGATGGGTCTTGTGGTGGGTCAAGTGTGGGTCACCAGTGAGAGTCTTGTGATGGATCTTGTGATGGGAAGGTCATGTCAGGTGAGGGTCATTGGGAGGTGAAGTGCTGGTTGGGGGGGCTTGCTTGGATTGATTGAAGATCTGTACTATCTTTGGTTGGCTGAATGGTTGATTTGAATTCTGAGGAGGTTCATGTTCTTTTAACTTTGGGACCAATTTACATCTCTGCCAGATCAGGTCATCTCATCCTGCCACCCTTAGTTTAAGTACAATAGGCAAATATTCACACTGGCTTCTTTTCTGATTTCTGTCTCTCATAATATATGCTTCCCATACTACCTTTTTGGAAATAAGTATGCAAAATTGATCCAATAAGAGCTCTTCTAAAATAAATGAGATGTTTAAATAAATAAGAGCTGAGGTGACACAGTGGTTAGAGTGCAGCACTGGAGGCTACTTCAGCTGACTGCTAGCTGCAGTTCGACAGCTCAAATCTCACTGGCTCAAGGTTGACTCAGCCTTCCATCCTTCCGAGGTTGGTAAAATGAGGGCCCAGATTGTTGGGGGCAATATGCTGACTCTGTAAACCACTTAGAGAGGATTGTAAAAGCACTATGAAGCGGTATATAAGTCTAACTGCTATTGCTATTGCTAAATGGACAAAAGTGTATTGTCACAAAATTTCAGGGATGTAAAAGAGGTCATGACAGTGTCCCTCTTCCTTTTAAGTAGTGCAATGCTGAAATCTACTTTTCAATTTCCACACATTTTCTTCTGCTGTGACAGTATGGATGTATTAATAGTGCATCTGCAACAGTGTTTGGCACTTTGTTTTCAGTTTGGTTAAGCTTTTAACATTACCACTGAAAGATGACGGTATCGCTGAGTGTTTTTCCTGTTGTGCCACTCTCCATCACTGTATGGTAAATCTCATGGGAAGAATTCCCTTATGATAAGTTCTCCTGGGATTTAATTAAACTAAGGAAGCAGCAGATTTCTGGACAGAAAAAAAAATTGTGTAACGAATAACAGGACACTGATATACGGTGTTAGACCAAATTATAGCTAAAGAAAGGGCTAGAATTCCACTGTCGACAAACAGCATTTTACATAAATGCGGTTTGCTATAAGTCCAACTTATAGCTAAAGTAAGGACTAGAATTCCATTGTCGATAAACAGCATTTTACATAAATATTCTCTTTAAAAGCAAAAGTAAGTATCATTCATACACGACACACATACACACTCTTGTCACAAACACAAAGATATAAATTTACAGTTGCATTGGTCTTGACCAAAGCTCATTTTTATATATTTTCATTCAGAGAAAATGTTTATCACATCTTACTGAAGTTACTTATTTGATTAAACATTCTAAAAGAGTGCTAGTAAAAATGGTCACAATCAATTAACTAATGCTGTTGCATTGAATCTGATGCAGGCCTGGCTGTTGCAGTATTGCTAGAATAACATTCAAGAAGGAAAAGCATTTAATAATTACTATAATGACCTCCGATATAAGGAACATAAGACTACACTCTTCGGCATATGTCTTTAAGATGATAATGATATAGAGTTGCTCTTGCTTTTAAGAATGAAGCAAAATAGGGTAGACTAAAATCACAGCTCAGTCTTGTTTCTTCTTCTGCAAAGAAGAAACCATTTTTCTCTTCTCAACCAGCTCTCAACCAGTTCACCTTCTAATAAGGAATTTGTTGGGTTTGCATTTTAATTGAATTTTCCAAAGTTGCTGAACTAAAATCAATCAGAATGTAGTGATCAGGTTTTGCTCTTTTTGAATGAAGTAATGCAATTCTTGACTGAGAATATATATTGAAATGTGCTTTAATTTATATACACAAAGATACATCTTTTAAGGAAAATTAGGTTCAAAATTGGATGTTTGATGCTTAAAAATGCATAAAAAGTAAAGAATTACATGGAACAGATCAAGGATTGAAAACCCTGTTGTTGGTTTGAACTCCGAGCTTGGCAATTTGGTTGCAAACATTTCATCCCCATTTGAGGAGACATTTTCAGTGTGCTTTGGATTATGCTTGTCTGGGAGAGCACTGGCTTTTAAATACCTTTCTGAGTCCTGGCTTGATTTCAGGTTGTGTGATTGGCTGGCTGTAGTTGCTGAGTCATAGTCCTTGGTTTTAAGCAGTGTCGGTGTGATGTAAATTAGTGCTGGTGTTGTTGTTTGAATGTCTTCTGATGATGTCATGATCTGGTTTCAGATTGATTTGATCAGCTGTGTGTGATGTGGCCGATTACTTGTGATCTATCAAGTTATAACTTTGTTTGCAGCGTGGCTGTTTGTTGGTCTTTAAATGCTGCCTTCAGGATCGTGGTTGATGTTCTTTTGTTCTAAGTGGTTGGTAGATTGGGTCGATGTCAATGTGTCTGTTTATTGATTTCTTGGTGGAAAACTAGGCTTCCAAGAATTCCCTTTTTCTTTTTGACTTCACCTGGGTTACAACTGTGGTCTTGGTTAGATCGATTTTGTGTCCTTTTGAGTCTGTGGACAGACATGAGGGATAGAGGGTCATGTCTCCTGATAGCCAGGAAGTGTTCATGCAGTCTAGTCAATAGCTTTCTTCCTGTTTGATCAACATAGTTCTTCTCACAGTTGCTGCATTGGATTCAATTGACTCAGCTACTACTGCCAGCCAATCACACAACCCAAAATCAGGCTGGGACTCAAAAAGGTATTTAAAGGCCAGTGCTCCCCCAGGCAAACAAAATCCAAAGTGCACTGAAGATGTCTCCTCAAATGGGGATGAAACATCTGCAACCAAATCACCAAGTTTGGAGCTCAAACCAAAAACATAACTAGCAACCTGAGCTACTAATATTCAAATATATTTCATAGATATATCTATTAAATGTTATGGTAGAAGACAGTGGTGGATTCCTATTGGTTCCTAAAAGTGAGCAGAGTTGGGACTTGTGTTATATATACCAAGGGCGAGTTCTATTCCATAAAATACAGGCAATCTCTGAAAAAATACACTTCCTACGTTCCATAAGTTGACAAACTCTAAAAAAGGGAACATGGAGCATAGTCTCTGCAGGGTGGGGTGTTCTTGGTAGAAAGAAGTCCCTTATGATCAGTGGTGAAATTCAAATATTTTTACTACCTGCTCTGAGTGTGTGGCTTGGTGGGCGTGGCAGGCGAAGGAGACTGCAAAACCCCCATTCCCTCCTCACTCCTGGAGGAATGATATTGCAAAATCTCCACTCCACTCCCATTCCATTCCAGCCAGAGGTGGTATTTGCTGGTTCTCTGAACAACACAATATTTCCTCTACTGGTTCTCCAGAACCTGTCAGAACCCGCTGAATTTCACCCCTGCTTTTGATTATGATTAGCTGACATTTGGATGTGTCCATAAGAATCCAGCTACAATTTAACCTCATTACAACCTTAGCTGGGAACTCTGCCCAGATATGTAAAAAACTACACACACACTAATATTCCCTGTTCCATAAATTTGCTATGCTGGGTTGCCAGCAAAGATAAAAGACATGAGGTTGTACTTCCTAATGACTCATATTTGCTAGGTTAGAGGTGAGTGTGATCTTCACAAAGCAATTTGTGTCATGTAGATAAACTAGATTACAGTCCCATTTTACTCTGGTTAGAGCATGCTTTCTGTCACAATCTTCTTCAACCAGGAATCTGTAAATGTATTGAACTACAATTACCAGACAACCAACATTTGTACTAAATAAACAGCAAGGGACAATACTATCATAGTTATAGGTCCTTCACATTGAAAGCAGCAGGCTGTAAATTAATCATATTTAGTACATTTCAAGAGGACTTACAATCCTCATGTAGGCTATAGGCTTAGGTCCTTGCCCTTAAATGATGCATGAAGTTAGCATAGATCTCCCTGTGGCACATGCAGTTTAAAAATAATTGCTATTGTGTATTGCTGATGTGTTGTTCCAAGAAAAATGACTCCATCCTACATACAAAAACAGTCTTTAATTTATATTGAATTCATCTCTATAACAAAACATTTTATTTAATTAGAAAGCCTCAGACATACGATAATTATAGAAATCCAACAAGACTGTGAAAATTATTCTTCCTAAAAATTACTCCAGGCCAAACTCAAACAATTTATATAACAGTCATTAATAGTATGGAAAAATATAAACAAAAATAAACTATTTCATATCCTAGTGTAAGGAATTTAATAAGGAAAAATAATTAAATAGAAATAGAAATCTCTGCCCATTTAACTGAAATCTGAATATAGTTATGACATATGCATAGCTTGCTTGATTGGCCATTATTTAATACTGTACAACTAAATGTTTGAACTGGCTTTGTTGAAAAAATGTTTTATTTAAAGTGATCTGAATATGTATCTGGAATCTGTAGTCACTTTTTCATAATGGCTTGTATCACTTGTATACTAGCTAGATATTGGATAGATACAGAATGGTTATAAAATTGCACTATAAAGGTTAATTTTAAATCTCTACAGTTTGATTTATCATTACCTCTTCTGTAGCACTGCAATCAATTAGGATGTTTAGAGATTACGCATATATATAGATACAGCTGCAGCTACTATATATAAAGAAATATAGTTAAGATAATAAATATTTGGTGATAACCCCAGTGTATGAAGTGGTAAATAGCTTCAGTTTCTGACTAATATAGCTAAGGGTCTTCATTCAACCTGAATAGAAAACTAGTACATAGATAGAAATATTTTCTACAGATGTATGCAAAATGCATACCATTTTGAAGGGTTTTGGAAGGGCAACATTTAAATATAAGGCAATAGCACATAGACTTATATACCGCTTCACAGTGCTTTTTACAGCCCTCTCTAAGCAGTTTGCAGAGTCAGCATATTGCCCCAACAATCTGGTCCTCATTTTACCAACCTTGGAAGGATGAAAGGCAATGCTAATAAATACAGTAATAATATATAGCTTTGAAAACTCCTGGCATTTGCAAAATAGAAACCTTTCCAAAGTAATACAAGGAATACAGTATGAACTTACGTAGAAGTGAATATGGCTTTGCTGTCGAATGTGTACATATCAGGGTGAAATCCAGCAGGTTCTGGAGAGCCAGTAGTGAAAATTTTGAGCAGTTTGGAGAACCAGCAAATACCACCTCTGGCTGACCCCAGAGTGTGGTGGGAATGGAGATTTTGCAATATGCTTCCCCCAGGAGTGTGGTGGGAATGGGGATTTTGCAGTATCCTACCCCTGTCACGTCCACCAAACCACACCCACCAAGCCACACCATGCCCACAAAACCTACCATGCCCACCAAGCCACACCCACAGAACTGGTAGTAAAAAAAATTGGATTTCACCACTGGTACATATGTCATTTATGCATGCTTATGGGTAGAGAATAAAAAAATCTCATTGTACAGGAGGAATGGAATGGAATATACCGACTGTAATGCTAGACAGGAATAATTGTTCTATTGCTGCTTTTTGACATACATCCCAGTTGCAGTTTTGGCCTTTAAATTTTTTAAATGATGAAATTAAATATTACCAAGGGGAAAAGAGAAAGGGCAGCAGTCCTGCAGGATATCTTAACTTATTAGGAAATTTCCTTGCTGTAAAATAATGGTTGAAAAAATTCTATAAATCTGAGGAAAACCATGAAGCCAGCATAATCTTCATTTTGGTTTCTGGAAAAAAAATTCTCTTTTGTTTATGCTAGCTTGTCAAATAATTTTATACCGAAAAGATTTTATTGATCAACATGGATGCAACACAGTATACATGTATTAAATAGTTAAAGCAAAGATTCTTTGCAATGACTGTAGGTATTAAAAATGGAGGAAAGAATCATTTATAAACGTAAGGTATCCCAGTGAGCTGAGATTTCCTGGATTTTCCATTCAGTAATCTTCCTTGTGATATAAAACTGTGTTAAATTATCTATAACATTAATAGGTGACTACTGCTGTCCACAAGGGGCTGATATAGCAACATATCTCATATTAGCCCTATTCTCGAGAGCTCTGGCATTGATAGCAAAAGGAATCCAAAGGGGCAAAACTGTTTTTCTTGCTTCAAAGGAACTTTCCTATTAAGAATTCTTGACAGGATAGTGTGTATGTAGGTCGTGGTAAAAAAAAAAAAGTCCAGTTGACAATGTGATTGAAGCTCCACCTGATCACATCTTGACATCACATCCTGAGAACAACCCCGGGATTAGAAATTCAGGCTATGATCTTGTAAATTATATAGGAGGAAAAACATATACAATGGATAGTTTGGGATGAGATGGAACCAAAAATATAGCCTGGTATAGACATTTAAATTAACTAATTCCACAGACTCAATTATTCTTTTACCTGGTTATTGTTATTAAATGATGAAAGATCTGCAAATAATTATCAAACATTTTCAACTTCTTTAGAATTATTTCAAAATTATACCTTTTAATTCTCCCTCCTTCCCTCTCTCTCTCTTCCTCTGTGTGTGCAGGCACTTTGGTCATGAAACTTCCCCCTAGTACAGAAGTGTATGGCTCCTGTCTCAGTACAGGTATACTAGGATGAAAACTAAACTGATATACTTGTGCTTACCCTGTTTCCCTGAAAATAAGAGATCCCCTAATAATAAGCCCAATCGGGTTTTTGAGCGCATGTGCTAAAATAAGTCCCCTCCCCCGAAAATAAGCCCTCCCCGAAAATATTTAAACACATGCACAGCTGGTTTCTGCCATTTCTCCTGGTTAGGGTTAGGGAGTCAGAGGTGGAACTCAGGTAAGACAGCAAGAGGAGCCCCCTCCCTTGCTCCATGTGCCCCAAAATAATAAGACCTCCTCAAAATTAAGGCCAAGCACTTATTTCAAGGTTCAAAAAAATATAAGATGAGATCTTATTTTGGGAGAAACACAGTATTAAGAGACTTGTAGCATTTGTTTGAGATTTATCCTGCCCCAGTCTTTATTTAAACAATTTATTTACATAATAAAGTGATTTATAAGATACTTTTCAATCTCAAAAAAATGTCAAGAAGCTATGATTCTAAAAAACAACAACAAACAAATGACTATGAAAATACCATCATAGTGTAGTTCAGTTGAATGCATTTTATTTCTGATTGCAATTGCTTTAGTTGCCTGCAAATATTCAAAGCTTCCAACAGAAAGTAACTCAAGTGGCATTCTACTCATGCTTTGCTGGGAGCAAGCCTCATTCAGATCAGGAGAGCTGATGCTGAGCCAGGCCAAGACATTTACCTGCTTGTGACAGATGAGAAAACAATGCATGTCCATCAGAACTGGTCAAATTATTCTTGCCTGTGAGATAATTCAGCAAGCAAATATTCCCACAAGCTCCCTTTTACTGGCAGTAAGAATGAAAATAATAAATAACTAACGATTTGCTGCCCTTTCCAAACACCCCAAATCAGCTGCCTGAGGTACTGCTTCCTCTGTAAGTGACTGAGCCTTTTTATTTTTATCCTCTGCCTTATAATGTATCTCAGCATGCCTTATTATAGGGCCATCTTTTTATCAGCAGTATGGAAGAGAACATATCAGTTATCTTCCATCTCAACGTTCTGTTTCATTTTACAATCTGCCAATGACACAGAGCAGTGGTCAGAGAGATAGCTAGCTAGCTAACAGATGATGTAAAAAAAATACTCTTAAGTGTGGGAGATGAGTCTTTCCTTTAACTAACTCAGGGGTGGTGGTGGTGGCTGGATTGGTGCCTTCTGTTTTATAGGACAGTATCCCCTGCCCTCCCCCCAAACTTTCTTGAGCTACCTCTTTTTATCAGGGTTTGGCATCATCTTAGAGCAAAATTCAAGCTCAACAAGGGGTGGGCAAGTTGAATATTTTTTAATTGATTCAAGTCTGATCAGATCCTCAACTCATATAGTCTCCAACTCAAATCAATGTATGAAAGTCTGCCTCAGATATCCTGTTTGGAAAATCTAAACCCTTTGGTAATTCCTTGAACTGAAAAGTGAAATGGGGCATATTTGATTCAGTGATCAATGTGTTCACTCTCATTAGCTTTGCAATCAAACCACTAGCTTTGATCACCCCAGTAATAGCCTTTTGGAGTAAGGGGACCAAAAGAGAAAAAAATATTTGCTTTTATGTGCAATTTTATTTCATTGTTACCCAGACACAATCCTGAGTTATGACACAGTTCTGCCTTGCAAATTAATTGCAATCCAATACTTTATTTTATATAATTGCTATTTTTTTCTTCTCTAGTTTATTTCTTATACTTTCCTTCCTTATTTCCATTCGTCCCTTTCTCCCTACAATGTAAAGTACCTTGGTTGTTGACTTTGCTTTTTCTTAAGCCTGTTGAAGAAACATAGTTTATTTTACATGTCAGAAAGTTGTAATATAATAACTTTCATTTTTTTTAAAATAACGTGATTTTTTTTGTAGATATTGTTTTTTCTTTCTCTGCCATCATCATCATACTAATTTTCTTTCTTCCTCTTGGTCAAGAATCCAACATCTAGACTGCAGATAGGGATAACCAATGGACAGCAGCCAAGTGTTAGAGTTTTCTGAATTTGTGTGCTATTATCTAATATTGTTTAGTCTTTCACTGTTGGTATCACTATTCATAAGAGGCAGTTTTGAAGTGTCTAAAATTCTGAAACGTTGCATCTAGATGAACCATTTATTTTTAGGTCGATTGTCACATATGGTGCTCAATAACCTCACTTGTGATGCGTGAATATTGATTTTCACTTAAGTTACAGAGCTATAATTATATTGCATCTATAAACATGCTAATTGCTTAGAAAAATATATAGCTTTCCCCGGAGCTGAAAATATTGGCATAGTAATTTTACTGTTTTGTCCAGAAATCTTGTGTGACCACCAAATAGATTTTTAACTAGCACTTTCACTCAAAACTTGCAGCAATCTGTAAATGTGACCTTTTCTTTTCAATTGCCAATTATTTTTTCACTTACCATTCAAAATTTGGGCTGCCAAATCTGGGCTGCAGAAATTGATGTTATCTTGGGCAGATCCAAAATGGCCTCAAAGAGAAGTGTTTATTTTAATCTCTTTGCTACCATATAGTGATCATTAGGGTTTGTGCAGCCCAACACTCGTCCTACTCAAAATAAAGCTAATTTTTAAAATCTGCCAACAATGCAAACATGAATTGGCAAGACCCAGTTAAAGCAAAGTAATTATGAGTGAGCCTTCTATATAAGTAACAGTGGTGTGGTTGGAACGGTATGCATTGCTTTGGTCTCAATAACACTTGCTGAAATAATGCTGACTGCATTATTTATTTGGCCACATGGAATTGTCTTGCATTTCTCAAAGTTTTCTTGTCCCATTTAAATTACAGACAATTAGATGTTAAAGTAGCCATGGTATGTATGGTAAAAGCAAAACTGAGTGTGCTAAAGTAGTCTGGCTGTAGGAAATCTCTCTTCCCACTGAGTTTCACCTCTGATTTACAGCTTTCATTATCTATAGCTTTCTATCTGTCTATAGCTTTCATTAAGAAGCTGTAATACACTCTTGGAGAATATGATTGAATTCAAATTCCCATCAGTGGAGGCTACTATCAAGTGCTGCAAGGACTGAAAAGATCAGCAGCGTGACATTGGAACATGATTTAAATTATGCCACATTCTACTGAGTAGTCAAGTTGTGGGATGTGGAACAAGCGTCATCTGGTCTCTAACCTAATTTCTCTGCACTTCTAAGAACTTCAGCTGAATGTCCTAATTTCCCAGAGTATTAAAACTATAAAAAATATATAGGTGGAAGTTCTAAAACATTTCTGGCTAGGCAATTGGGGGCAGAGTTTATAATCTTATTTTTTTCTGATGTCTGTATAAAACCCAGAATTCCATTCAGTACTGCCAAGAATTGTCTCAACATTTGGAGAAAGGTTAAATCTCCAAGCAGCTGAATTTCAATCAGGTTAAATAGTTTCACATTAGAATTTCTCTTAGGCATCCTAAGAGAAGTTCCACATAACCACCGGCCTCATCATTCTCATCTTGTTTTGCAGTTTCATATGAATGACCTCACTATAGTCCGAGGGGATGAGGAATGGAGAGAAAGGAAAGGAAACAACTGCATGAATGAATCAGTGCTTCAAATTAGTATGGCCCGTCCCCTTTTATTTCTTCATTGCATTTCCTTTTGTAACAAGGGGGGGGGGGAGAGCAAATTATGACTCTAGGCAAAACAACCCCTTTCAATTGTTTATTAAAATGGGCAGATGATGGCAAGGAAATTGAAGGAGGAGGTGAAAATCCCAGCAAGTTGTTGGGTGATGAAGGTGGAGTTTCCAGCAATGGAAAATACAGTAGCTGCACCATTGCAGTTGCTCCAACACTGTAACATTCTTTTTTAATATTTCATCTAGTATAGGAACACAGGTGATAATTTGGTACCTCTGCTTCCTCTTCTCCATGCAAATTCCAAGGATGTGTGAAACAAACCTGAGTGTCTTAGACATGAAGAGTAAAAGTTAATTGGAAGAAGTGAATTGTTTAAAATAGCTCTGGCTGGCATTACTGGAAGAAATAGAATGTATCTCTTTTTTTATATAATGATACATTTCTTTCTCCATATCCCCAATCAGATTCTACAAAGTCATATAAAACATAAGCAAGCATGTGATCCTGATGTCTGTGCACCCAAGGACTATGCGCATGAGTGTGAATGCATGCAAAAAGCCTAGCTTGTCTAACGTTTATACAGTTCATTAATTCCGAAGAACCAAAGATTTGCCTTGAGAAGAAATAATTTCATGCTATTCAGGCCTGTATTAGCTCATCTTCTCTCTCTGCCCAAATATAATTTACTTTAAAGAACGGCATCTCATCTTCAATGTATTTTTTCAGTGTGTTTATTCACTGATGTAGAAGAGATTATTTGATGAGATCTATGTATTAAGCTAAGTGCAAATGATTTGCTTACAAACATCAAAGTGCAGAAAAGAGCTCTAGGCTATTTGATTGGGTGCCAGTAAAACAGTTTCTTCCATAGAGTTTTAGGAGGTACAATTTCTACTGAGAATAATGTATAAAGCAATGGGACACTGAAATTTTTCACCCAAGTGAATACAAAACTAAAGTATTTTTTAAGAATGCAAGGGCCTGAGAAGAGGTTTCATAAGAGAGGAACGGAGTTATTTCACATAAAATCTTTAGACAGATTTATAATATAACTCTAGTGCACATTTAGGCCAGGCTGAGTTTAATCTTAAATTATTTCTAATACATA
>JANHFK010004280.1:76126-86780 GCA_036250565.1 Sibynophis collaris
AACAATTGAGCGAGAGAGTAAACATTATAGAAAGAGAAGAGGTAGGGGGGATAAGATGGGGTGGGTAAGGTGAATGGAATGAAATGGAATGAACAGTTAATTAGGATTGATTAGTTTTGTAAGTTGATTATATGTCTGTCTGGGGTTAACAACAGATTCCAGTAGAAACAGATAGCAGTACTTTGGTTGAACATAATAACCATGTTTGGAATGACTTGCCCTATTATTTTTTTGTGATCTTTTTGATTTCTTCAGTATATTCTTGGATTTGTCTCAACTAGTGCAGAAAACGGATTCACAGTATTCTAATACAACCAGAGTTATACTTTTTTTTTTAAAAAAGCAGATTTTTAGAAACACTAAGTCCATTTTTATTTATTCATTCATTCATTACACTTATCCAATTCTACCTCCCCAGGAAGTCTACAATTCAGGTCAAGCCTTGCTTAGCTTCAGCTCTGTAATAGCATCAGTCTGTGGTTATATATTATTGTGAATATGAATACTACTAGTACAATCACAAATTACAGCATTGTGAATTTCCAAGAAATAAAATGCTGATGTGCATGGATTTTTTTTCTATGATATTATTAAGTCATTTTACTGTCATAAAGGTTCAATGTAAAGAAATAACAGGGATGCTCAAAATCCCTTAATTTTTTTTCTAAGGAAATGGATTTTTACATCTCTTGCTTAGTAAAGGTTCACAGTATGTAAAATTCAGTATATCAATTGGATTTTTAAAATGCATTCATTTAGGAGAAATAAATGTTTACGTATGATGGGCTGTGATTGTAGTTTTGGAAAGGCGCTGTTAAAAGGAATCTCCCCTCATTTCCATGTAAATATCTTTGCCTGAACTTACATATAGTGGTAGCAGTGGAAAAACAGTTCATTAGGCAAAATCATTGTTTGTGATATAGGTGATAGGTAGGTGGGTGGATGGATGGACAATAGAAGAGAGAGAAAGAGAGGGAGAGAGGGAGAGAGAGAGATTGGGAAGGCATACCACAGAGCAAAAACATACAGTATATGCCTCAGTAAACCAAACTCATTTCTCTTGTACATATTGCTCCCTGGATCCTAGCTTGATGTTCAAGGAATGTTTCATAAGAGATTATTTTCTATTATGAAACAATGCAATGCTGCATGCATCATGGTTATGATTAAACCTGAGGTCTGCTATACTCTATCTTTCTAAAACATGTTATTTTACAAAATCATACTTTATTTAAGATGTTTAAGTGGCTGACAAGCATATTGCTCACCAAGTGAACCAAGGTGTTAGGGTTGTGTAAATGGTTTAATACAGTATGAAGACTGCATCTTTGCCTGACAGTTGGAAGAATCGTACTATTGTTCCTCTATAAAAAGGGAAAGACTTCTAATATAAATACGACATATGGAAAAGTCTGTTTATTGATTGAATGGAAATGAGAGATGACAGTGAGCAAAATTTGGGAAGAATAATGTGACTTTATGCTGGGCTCAGAAGGTACCAATAAGATTTGATCACAA
This sequence comes from Sibynophis collaris, assembly GCA_036250565.1. Classification (NCBI taxonomy): domain Eukaryota; kingdom Metazoa; phylum Chordata; class Lepidosauria; order Squamata; family Sibynophiidae; genus Sibynophis; species Sibynophis collaris. Next base: position 77,645 of record JANHFK010004280.1, read on the forward strand.
ATGAACATCCTTTTCATAATATGCTAATCTCAACATAGAATAGCATGATGGTGAAATATGTATGTGCATATATATACTGGCCCATCCAATAGTTTTTCCTATATATTCACAGCACTCTAGACAAAATAGTGGCCTCACAACAGCACTTACCGTGAAACCTGTTCACTCTCTGCTTAGAGGATTAAAGAGGAAAAAGGGAATGTGGGGATGTATGGAAAGGTTTTACCTGATTTTTTTTGGGCCTCGGATGGTATTATTTTCCTGAGTATTTACATATTGATTTTCTTGAATTTATAGTAAAGGTAATTACTAAAGACTCTCAAGGGTCTTTAGTAACTTATTTTAAATTGCTTTTAGGTGAGATGAATGTTTTTATTCTTGTCTGGGTATACTGCCCTTTGTCAGAGCTAAAATAGAATAAAACAAAAGAAAGAAATGGATGATACTTATTAAATGAATTTCCAGAGTAGTTGTGCAGATATCAGCACATACATAATTTGAAAATCTTTTCCCAGGAATACTATCTATGTATGAAATAGTTTTATGCAATTCTTTTTATTTTGAGCTGTGATGTGGACAAAGAAAACATTATTAACTGTTTGTGAGACAAGTGAATTTACATTGCTTGAGCAAACTCGTGGGTAAAATGTATTTTGGTTATACACTGTATAACATGTTTTCTTTTTTTCAGAAATGTTTGGGTACAAACTGGATAGTTAGGAAGACACAGAATAACCTCATAAAGACATTGAAGATTTCTAATTCTTATTTATTGGCATTAAAAGCCAACTCTTTCTCCAATTGAGCTAGGGACAACATGGACATATCCATGATGATTTCCTGATAACTATACCTAAGTGTTTTGCCACTGTCTTCTTCACAGATGTTGTTGCTGTTGTTATTTTTAAATTTTGCATTCTACAAATGGAAAATTTGGCCTACAGCCAGGAGATTTTTTGGGCACTCTCACAGGAAAGTACTATAGTATCCAAGTCAGGCTCTGCTTAGTTTTTGCATGATCAGTTAAGATCAATTGTCATTGAGCAGCATCTGCCAGCATTGTATTTCAAAATCTGCAGGATTTGGGGCAAGGCATCACAAATGAAACCCCAAACCTTTCATATGTGTATCATAAATGTGTGTGTGTGTGTGTGTGTGTATGGTGGGCTTTTATAATGATTCCATATCTATCATCTTGAAGATTTGGAACTTTCCTTTAATGCTTCTGGTTGCTATGACTTATTAGCATTAATCTTTGTTACATTGCAAAATAGTTTGTTTCTTTGGTCACAAGATTTCTGCTTTAAACACAGACAAGTTTCTACTTGCTTCTATCATTTTAGAGTTAAAAGACAAGTTGCTGAAAGCAGCACTGGGTGAATATAATATCGATGGCTTATTCTTAAAATGTATTTGTTAGGTTCAGGTCAGGATTCCAATTCACTTACAGTATTTCCCAGATTTTAAAACACTTAGTAACAATGGGTCCAATTACATGCAAACCTAGGATTATTATTCCAATACTTGGTAGTAAATTACTTTTCTCTGGCAGGATGTCAGGTTGGAGAATTGCCAAGACTTGCTGTTTCCTTCACTGTCTTTTGAATCTCAGTTTTACACTTTTTGACCTATGTAAGGTGTTGATTGAATGTAGTGTGCCAGATGCTTATTGCAGCTCATGTACTATCATACTGATAGCTTCGGCAGTAAAGGTTTCTCTAAGTTACAGAGTTCACTGATAGTGAACTTATATTGGTCAACCTTTTCTCATGCTGGCTTCCTTTCTCCTGTAAAATGAACAGTAGCACCAAGAACACCAAGCAAGATTAAATTTCTCAGTTATGATTTACATTAATTGGTTGCTTATGGTTTTGATTCAGAACTATTTGAGGACAAAGATGTTAAGTCAGTAAGAGTTCAGAAAGCTTCAACATTTCATATGCCCTAGTCAATCCCTTGTATGTGTTTGAAAGATCTGTCCTAAGTCATATTTATATGTATGAGTAGCTCTTTTTGTGAAATTGCCATGGCAATTTATACTATTTCACTGTGAGCAGCTTGTATGTGAATGGAAGAATGAATGAAAACTTGGAAATAGATTGAAACAGGACCAGCTGAGGTTGGGGACATGATGCAATGGACATTGTTTCACCAGGATTGGTAAATGCTTTCTTAAATTATTTTAAGCCAATGCTTATGTAAACTTGTGTTTAGTGATAATATCAAGGTCTTTTCTTGACCTCTTTTTCAATTGCCTTTCATTTTTCCATGCTTTAAGAAATTTCCAAGCAATTCAATGATTCATACTTTTAGATTGAGGAAAGACTATGAAAAAATAATGAACTGGAATATCAACAGCATTGTAGGAATATTGAGTCAAATGCAAATGTTCCTGGAAAACCTGCAGACAAAGCAAAGTAAGTCAATGAGAGGAAAGATGTCCTGCCTGAATGCAGCATAAATTCCTTGTGACAAATATCTGACCAAAAATGATCAAGGTATCACAACTGTATAGAAGAATGTAAACGAAGAACTACTTCAGAATGGGAAAAGCAGTAGTAAAACAAAGTGCCAATCTCTTCATAATAATGATTATTTCTCATGGACAGTCCAAACCAGCAACATCACAAAGTCTTAAAACTTCCCTTAATGCACAGTAACATCAGTGCAACAGTCTGATATAATAACCCCCAATTAAGTATCTTCAATAATTCTAAGAAATGAAATAAGAAGGAACATTGCAGATTCAGGAGAAGTATACTGTTGCAACTTATGAAATTATTGAATAGCCAAGAGACTTTATAATATAATATGTCCTTCAAACCTCTTTCTCATAAAACAATTTGAGTTAGACTATTGGGTTCCACATTACTGAAACTGACCTCTGACTGACCTGCTGTGGAGCACACTGGAGCCAATTATGGGCTGTAGAGTTTTGTGACATGACCTCTGCAACCTAGTCACTGCACCACTGCCCTGACAATGTCATAAAACATTTTCTTCATTATTCACACTCAGTACATACTATATCTCCCCTTCTAACTTCATTATGAAATCTTTTGTACAGTTGATGAAAACTATATAATGTTGGAAATACAATGATAAAACTGTGGAACGAAAAGGTTACATTAATACAAACTAGTATAGCTACTGACAAAAAAAAATTGGACTCGTATTTTCTGAGAAAGTATTGTTACCATTTTGTGTGTTAATTTTTGTCTGTGTGCTATAAGCCCTCTATGTTTTATTCCATAAAATAAATGTCCTACTTGTTTTAGCTGCAACACATTTTTTTCATGTAATCACCTAAGTTACCTTAGCCTTTTGATCCTGTTTTGAGCTCAGGATTGCCTTGGGGAGAAAAAAAATCCAGTATACTTGAAATTATTAAATACTATCTTTCTCTTTCTCTTGCATAGAGGGTTGTCAAATCTGCTATAATAATATTGCTTTCTCAATGTATTTCTCTAGACAGGGCAACTGTTACTTGTATTATATTCTTACATCTTAACTTCATATTATGTAATGACTAAGCTTTGAATATATTTGATGAAAACGTAACAAATTTGTACAAAAAAATTAATTGGGTATTCACTTTCCAGTCACAGTTAGTTCTATTGAAAACCTAATAAAACACAATGAGATACTAGCAAATGGACCTGTTCAAAGTTTAAGCTAATTTTTCTCACAATTTTGCAATACTGATTAATCCTTCTACTGCAGTAGAAATATGTCAGAATGTGACATATTTTGTCACATTGACTTTGATAAAATATATTAAGTAATGTTTTCTTCTTATCACACATTTAAGTATTCAGTTCAGACATTGTTCGGTATTAGTACAGAGTGTTGGACATGGATTGGGAAATATGAACTAGTGAAACTAGAAACTTCAATTGTTCACTTCTATTATTCACTTCATTTGTTGTAACTATACTTCACATTTATTTCAGGAAACTTCAAGATATATTCACTTTGGCTTGTAATGTCAACAGAGTATATGCTCATTGCCAAAATTCATTCAATGAGTTACATGCTTGAGTTATGATTTGATGCATGGTTCATGGCTCAGATACATTTTTATGTTTAATTCTAGTTGCCAACTAGATTCCAGGGGTAATTCAAGGTGATTATTGTCACCTATACCAATACCTCATGACCTGGATACATCTCCTATTGTTTTACCTCTTCCAGAAGATTGATTAATTGACTTACTCATGCAATGGGTTGAGAATAGCAAATTTTATGTTTATATCTTTTTTACCAAGTCAACAATAGCAATAGCTCTTCAGTGCAACAGTGGGAAATTACATTAAAACATTGCATGCATATTTATATGACAGAAAATATGTCTAAATGTTTATTTTTCTGAATAATTTAGCCCACTAGTCTGAGTAAACTAGTGGGCTAAATCTAACCAATGCTGGATAATTTGACAAGCTAAATAGCACCAGATCTGATTAGCATTTGCACCATAAAAAATACCAGGTCTGAAAGCAGAATTAGGCAGTTGAAAAACTTCTTGAAAGAAGGCAGTAATAAACCATTTTTTATCTTTCATCTAAGACAAATGCATAGAGGTCTTGGTAGAGTTACTAAACAAATAAATAAGACTATGTAGTCAAGTATATTAATTCTTTTGGTCTAAATATGGTATTGCAAAATGGTATTGCAGGCAAACTCTGCCCACTGCCAAGAGTTCGATCCTGATGGAACTCAAGGTTGACTCAGCCTTCCATCCATCCTTCAGAGGCTGGAAAAGGAAAAGTTTTGTTCAATAGATTTCAAATAGTTCATTTACTATAATTATTGATTCCATAAAATTATTCATGCTTTTCTATAGTTTGGACCACATAATATATTCTAACATTTATATATAACTATTAGTAGTTTTTTTTTTCATAAAGCATATGTATTGCAAAAAGCAGTTCAGAAATATCAAGGCTGTTCAGTTTTAGATGAACACGTTTTTGACTCTTTTGGCATACAATGCAACTCCTTAAAATATGAATTCTATTTTTTATTGCCTTGTTTTAGGATTAGTGTTTTATTACTGAGTTATTTATTTTTTATTGCATATTGCTCTTGACTCCCTCAAAAATAAAAAGTAGAATTATCACAATCATACTAATTATGAAAATAACCTGCCCTGCCATTCTTAGACAAGCCACAATTTTATAATTAGCAAAGCTTTGGCTTTGCTAAAGGAAGTCAAGAAAGCAACAATGATATAAGCTCATTTTTTTCCATTGAGTTATCTTTTCAGCCAGCAGATTAAAGGACAACAACAGCTGATCTGGGACTAATGTATTAAGACCGCAGCACTGGAAATTTTCTGTGGACAAGTCTCATGTCTTCATGTGGGGCGAAATGGATGAATTAAAACTAGAAGGTAAGTTAATTGGGATGAACTATGATGAATAGGCATTTTGGTATGGGGCTATAAATTCAGAATAGAGACAAAGAATGCTCAGTTTGATATCTTATTATATGAAATGTCAAAGTATTCTAAAAAAAATAATTCCAGGATGAAGAATCTGTAACTAAGTTTCCTAGGTTTGGTGACTTCCAGCACATCCTAGGCATGTTTACCCAATAGTACCTCTAAAATCTGATTTGATTTATTTATTGTGATAGTTTATTCAAAGTCCTAATAAGCTACTGATGACTGTGTCATGAAGAGAAAGTGTGTTTTGTGAGGAAATGGATTTACATTGTTTGAATTATCTACCTGGAGACAAATTGGAATCAGAAAAAAATAACTTTAAAAAAACAGGGGGAAATAAATTACAATTTAATGTGTTTCTGAACTTTATGTGCACAAAAAAAAGATGACTAGAACATAAACGGTGTTGACAGAAAAGTCAATTAAAAGGACACTAGACAGCAGAGAGTACAATGGGCAATGTAACAAATGCTGACAGTGGTAGGCAGCCTGTCCCCGGACCAGACCAAAAAAAGAGAAAGAGATTGGGAATCAATGTGAGAAAATTTATCCAAAGGTCTCAGAGAAATTCAACAAAAAAGATGTTGGGGAAAAGCTCTGGATTTGGCGGTTTGATGCCAGCTGCAATCTTTCAATGACACTTCCTCATTTTCTGCATTCAGCTTGCAGCATTGTTTCAGATCAAAGAATGTCAATCATAAATGAATGGAGGACTGTCACCTGTGAGAAGCAAGTGGGCCACATCAGCAATTAGTAAAGGCAGGGCTGAGGGATGCTGATTTACCATATTTCAATATGTAGGGAAGCACAGGTTTCCTGTTCCTGATCTTTCAGCTGGATAATAGCCAGCTATCTACCCTTGTTTAGAAGCCAGCTTTCTATTCACAGAGTGGCCCTAATCAATGTAGAATCTACATATGCTTCCATTTGTCTAAAAAGTATAGAGGTAATTGCTCTTTATTTTAGCAAAGGATGGTTTAGGTCAGCCTTGGTTTAAAGACAGAAGGATTATCATTTACAAGGAAACTAAGGAGAAATCGTATTTCATAGAAATAATTAAATGTGACTCCATTATCTGATTATTTTAATTCTTTATTTACCAGCCCCCCCCCCAACGCAGAAGACTATACCTTCATAAGATATGAATATTTATATTAGGAATGAACTGTAGAATCCTTCAATTATGCTTGTCAAGAACTTTTGTGTCCTAATCTTTCAATACATGTCAGTTGTGAAAAATCCCTAAGTATCATGGTTTGCTCATTTGCTTCTATTAATGATTTGCATGTGTTACTTCTATTTTTTTTAATTAGCCACTCTTTTTATCTCTTGATTGAAAATGAATATGAACAAATGTAATAGTGCCTAAGGCATTTGTGTAGAAAAAAAATCACGGGTGCACATAATGTATCACTTTCCTCAACCTGATTTAATGAGTAACCTAGACAATTGTAGATATAAGTTTGTTGTGGGGATGCAGTGATTAGAATGCAGGCTAATTCTGCTGACTGCCAGCAGTTTGATCCTGACCAGCTCCATGCTGATTCTGTAAACAGCTTAGAGATGGCTGTAAAGCACTGTGAAGCGATAAATAAGTGTAAGTGCTATAGCTATTTGCAGCAGTTACTCCTGGTTAAGGTAGCGGATTTCCAGCCAACATCATAGGATTTTTCTTTGGATATATTCACAGACATTTAATTAATATAATATATAAATCCACGTGCAGATACAAAAAAAAATTAATCAGGATAACTAAAAAATAAACAAAGACATTTGATGAATAGCCTGTAGCCTGTCATGCAAATTTAGCTTACCAAGGAAATCAGAACTGAAGAAGGTCCAAACAATCATATTATTAACCCAAAGCTAGCAGATTGCAGCAAGTCACTGAGAGCTTGTATCTAGGTACAGTATATGGATATCTACAAGACACAAAAAGTTACATAAATACTATATACACATTTATTTTCACTTATTATGTGTAGTATTTTACCTGTATTTTACCTCATAGTCTACATATGCTGTGGAAAATTTCCATGATTTATGTTTTGAAAAAATAAGTTATTACTTATTATATACCAGAGAAATAGCTATGCTACATTGTGCCAGGGTGAAAAAAGGTACATGACTTAATTATCCATTTGACATGCAATGTCAAATTATAATTTGTCATTGATCTGCAATTCTACCCGAATAAATCATAGTTTGCTGACTCAGATATATTGGCAAAATTTGATTTGTGTTAAAAGGAAGTAATTATTTAAATCATTACATTTTCAACATGTCCCTTTTCTCTTGATTTACAGTACCATCCTTTATTTACCTGGTCATCCTAAAATATCACTAGATGATATTTCTGGTGGTGGTTTCTATTCTACTTTTTGATTTACAGTGAATTTCTTCTGTTGAAATGTAATATACATCCAATTCTTTCCTAGAACTGTAGTGGTAAGTGTAAAAATACAACCAATAACACTATTATGCAATTTAGTAGACAATTATTTATATATATATTTATTCATCTTTCATTATTTTTTATAAATAACACAAGGTGGCAAACCTATCCAACACATCTTCCTCCTCCTATTTTCCCCACAACAACCTTGTGAGATGTCTACTAATCATCACTATTCTGGTTTTTCAGGGGGTTGGATTATAGATTAAATTTTGGCAGTTTCTTTGGAATATTAGCATACATTGATTCTGGTGTAGGAGCAGTGAATAATTTCCCCCTAAATTATTTGTTTCCAAGAAAGTGTTTTTGTTATTAACCCAAAAAGAAAAGGTTCTAATCAATAAAGAAGTCCTTCAACTCTGTAATTCCCTGGGTTAAAAATTAACAGGGAATTAACAGGGATAGCTCACCAGTAAATTATTCTAAAATATATGTAACCAGAAGCAATCTGTGGCATATTCCCACTCTTCCAATTTCTGAATTTGGGATTGGAATGGTCAGCTGTAAACCAACTCACAATCCAGAATTTCAATATTAAATATTCATAGCATGAAAATGTAGCAGCTGATAAATATTGGACTAAATAGACAGTTTCAATGTGCGAAAAGCAGCCTATTCTGGCCAATGAGTTTTTAAAACCTATCAGCTGTATAGCCAATATCTGTCTAATTTCTTAGTGCATAATATTAGTTTCAACAGTAGCATATATGTGATTTTCTCTGCCCTTAGTACAAGTAATTGGATGCTTTTCAAAATTAAATTTTTATTCCCGACAGAAATGTTGAACAAAATCTCTAGTCTGGTGGCTCTGATTCAAATTATAATTAAGTTCCCAGCTATTAAAATGCTGGTGACTTACTTGGGGATGATGGAGTCTACAGAGAATAAAAAGACAGGGGGATCATTATGGTATAAGATAAGGCAATGAGATTGGAAAGCTATACAAAATGGATTAAAAGTGCATAATGCAACAGTATGAGATTATCTTGAGGTGCTGTCTTTGTCTAGACAGATATTATAGTTGTAAAAACCACAAAAGTATATGGATAAATTACAAAGGTAAGTTTGTAGGAAACTATAGTTTTCTTTTAAAAAATATGTTTTCAGCTATTAGGTGATACCATATGCTATATTCTTCATGGGTTTTGTTATGTATTAAGACAGGGAAACAGGAGTTTCCACTCCGGTCCTCCACCGCCGCGGGGGACCCAAGTTTGAAATGATTGGCTGAGAGC
>JANHFK010004282.1:23080-38404 GCA_036250565.1 Sibynophis collaris
GAAATTGGAAGTGTCTTGGCGACGTTTCGACAAAGTCTCATTCGTCATCTTCAGGCTGGTGTTCTCAGCTTCGTGCTCCTAGCACAAACACCAGCCTAAAGATGACGAATGAGACTTCAAGAGAAGAGAGTTCATACACACAAACATACTGTATATGTGTATACATATACACATATATTTTACTATACACACAGAGATATATACAGTATTTCCTCTTTCCTTAAGAAATCTCAGCAAACTCAGTACAGTAAAACAAATTATCAAAGAAAAAAACCCATTAAAATGTAGCATGTAGCTATGCAGTTAAAAAAGTGTTCACTTAAAAAGTAGTCTGCTTCTGAATTGTCATCTTGAAAACGTCCAGAGAACAAGCATTTATCTTTTAATTTGAGACTAGATAACGTGAGGATGGTCTGTATTTTTTCCAAGTGAGAGTACTATAACTGTGTGACATAACCTTCTTATTCCTATTCATTGTACTGCCAAATCTACAGGTAGAACCATAAGCAGTAGCTCTCCTGCGGTTCTTGACATAAGAGTTGGGTTGTATTGGGGAGGCAGGTTTATCTAGATTCTGTGGTCCCGAGCCATTTAGGTCTATGGAGACCGCCATCATTACCACATTGAGCCAGGCACTCAGAGGAGATAGCAGCATCTAACAACCATTCATTTTAAAAACAGTTAGTCTTCATTGGTACTTGGTTAGGCAGCCACAAAAAAATCCTAGAGCTGAATGCTTGATAAGTGAAGAAACAACCAGAAGAAGGTATTGGTAAGCCACTCCATACAGTTACCAAGGACACATCCAGGTAGTTACCATGAATTGTACTCAAGAGAGTTCTTATCTTTTGCCTAGAGGCCCTCAATACAATGTCATTGGTTTTTAAATTGTTTCATCCAATTACCTTTTTTGCCTGTCTCAAGTAATGTTATTACACCACTGTAATAACATTCACATCCATTGTTTTCACAAGTGTCTTGGCACCAGACAGTTCCAAACTGGATCCTCAAGTAACAAACAAGCAATTACAAATTGCTCCATTATCCCCAGGACATGTCCAAATTATCCCACTGGGGGTAATTACCTCCAGTTTAAGAACCACCAATCTATGTGATAGGATTTCATTTCACTGCCCCACAACAATCAGACATATTGTACAAAAAAAACAACTTGTCCATAATATTTACTTATTGCAGTGTAAAAATACAAAAGTGTTTTTTTTATCATCCAAGAAGAAATAACCATAAGAAATATAGCTGATAATAATTGGAGGAAATTGTACACATATATTACATAATGACATGTTCATACATAAATCCTGCAAATGTAAACATTTCAACTTTACCTTCTCTTAGTTTCTTGGCTCTTTCTTCTAGTGCTTGGAGTTCTTGTTCATGTTTTAGTTTCTCTTCTCTTTCTCTTTCTTGGTTCTGTTCCTGCTTGAAATCGTCTTTTTGTTCATTCCAATCTTTAACTGGCTGTTCCTAAAAATATAAATGTAGAATGAAAAGCTCTTCAAAACCATTTCAATGAAATTAGAATGAATATTATCATTTCAATTCATTAGCTAAAAATATCAGCAAATTATGGTCAAAATACTCTTAGTAGAAAGGGTAGTGTATACTCTTCCTTTCCTACTTAAGGAAGATGCTACTACCTGATATTCAAGATCCCTTTTAGCTCAGCCACCGTCTATTCCATTCACAAAGGACTTTCAGTGCTTAAGAAAGGCTTTTCAGGGATATGAGAAGAACTCTCACTCAAAGAAGCAGATAAAAAGATGCTGCCTGATTCCTCTACATGACTTTTATCGGGATTCAACTCACAAAATTTTCAGATATTAGCTATTTGAGGAAACCTGGGCATTCCTATATTTTATCATACTAAAACTTAGATTTTCAATTTGCAGTTTCAGATAGTCCTTGACTTACAACAAAATTTGAACCAAAATTTCCATCGTAAATTCTTGTGGTCATAAATTGAATTGAACCAATTACATGACAGCTTTACAGTGATCGTTAAGAGAATCACATGGTCACTAAGTAAACAATGCAGTCGTTAAGCAAACCCAGTTTCCCCAATCAGTGTTTTTTTCCCCTTAAAAAAGTGACAAAAAAGTTCACAAATTGTAATCACCTGACTGCAGGATGCTGCAACTGGTCATAAATGCACACCAGTTACCAAATGCCCAAATTGCAACCATGTAATTGCAAGGGTGATGCAATGGTCATAAGTGCAAATAGAGATCATAGGTCACTTTTTCTGACATGTTAAATGAATGATCGTAAGTCAAGGACTATCTACTTTCACTTCAAGACAAACTTTTCCAATGACATGGCGAGAAGCTGGCGCGTAAACAGAAGATGGTAAAAAGGGAAATTACAATTTCAACTCACCAATTGGAGGTGCTCATCATCTTCTTTTTTCTCCACTATTTCATCAGAAATGAAGTCTGGTGGCAACGGAAATTCTATCGGGGAAAAGTATCCAGTAGTCTGTACTCCTTTTGTGTTCTGTACTTCTCTTACAGTGTTTTTGTCAACAACTATAATAAATTTTGCACATTTTAAATAATTTTATTAAAATAAACAGTTTCAAGAAGTTCATACCCACTTGTTTTATTAGTAATATGAATGACTTAAATGCTTATCAAAAGAGAGTCCCTTAGAACATCTGTAATGGAATATGGAGCTATAAGAAGTCTTAAATGCTGACAGCAATAAAGATTTAAAAACCTCTTATTAAGCAATTGCTTCTTCACACATAACAATACCATTACATAATAATTTATTCTTCTTTAATCGATCTAAGAGTTGCTCTGCTTTAGTTTTCAAATGCAAAAATTGGAATAAAGATCGTTTACTTTTCAAATGATTAAACACTAAAAAGGACAGGCAATGGATTCAATGTGCTAGAAATATAGAAATATTGAGAAATCACTTATTAAGTGATATATTATTTAAAGTAAACCTTCACTATTTTGTATATAATGGTTAATATAGTACCACTATTTACCTTTTTTTCTTGGTGTGATATCATCATGTTTTTTGGGTGAGTGTTTTAACATACGATTAGAATATATATTTTTTGCATCTAATTCTCTCTCTTTTTCCTAATAGAAATAGAAACATACATTGTCAGAAAACTAAGCAATTCTTACATTTTATTTCTACAGTGCCTTGTTAAGATTTTTGAGATATTTATATTTCAATTTTTATAACAAATATGTGTCTTGAAGTTTAGTTATGTGAGTAACCAGATAATTCTGAAGTATTCAAAGTGTTCAGCCCAGATGTTTTATTACTTGATGATACGATATAATACACCCTCTCTACCCAGAATATAAACTCTATACTCCTGAAGGCAAAATAACTTTCAGATGTGTGACATAAGATTATGTAACAAAATGTGTGTACCATGTTCAGTTTTATAAGGCAGAAAGGATCCTGTGAAAGAAGGATATACTTTGACCAATCTTTAAACAAATCATTATCAGGTTTTTACAGGGGAATGTACTATACATCTGCAGGCTAAGGAAGACTTCTTTTGAATAACATTATATCTATGTTGCAGCCCTAAATATGACTATAAGCGTAACAATTTAGACATAGCTGGAACACAATTTTATGTCACGGGGATTCTCAAACTCCATAAAATCCTAATTGCCTAAATCAGTAACATGAATTTGTGTAACCATACCCAAAAATAAATTTAAATTCTTTCATTGGGGTTAGGGTAGATATATGTCTATTTACTTTTAATAATTACATTTTGATCGTTACATAAAATAAAACTCTGAATCTTACACATTAGTAAAATAAGGTTGGATAAAATAAAATTGAGGTTTAGTTTTGCTTAATTCCAAATTTAAAGTCATGTTTTTAACAAGGATGATTTTTCTTACATTTGCATAATTTCTGAAATCTGAAATTGATTATGAAGGTAGCCACTGCCAATCATTAGGTTGAATGGTCGGAGGAATTACATGTAGTCCTCAATTTATGACTACAAATTGGACTGGAATTTCTGTTGCTAAGCAATGCTGTCCTAAATTATGATGACATGTGACCACATCACTTGGCGACAGCAGTCCCTCATTAAACAAATTCCATTGTTGTTAGCCATGGACCCAGCTCAGTCCAACCATTCTGGACATCTCCCAGCCCCAAGCTTTGATAAGGAAAGAGATTATTTCCTCTTTAACTCTCTCTATCCATCTGTTTCCCCACCACCACCATTTCTGCTCTTTTCGTCACCCTTTACCCTAACTTGCAGGGCAACAAGCAGTCCCAGAATGCACAGCTCGGGGGTTGCTTGGCTTTTAGTGTACTGCAATTCCGCAGCTGCAAGAAGCCACAGACAATTCTGAAACCTAAACCACCCAACAGTGTGGAGCAAAGCCATGCCCTGAGAAACCCCAGCTGCCCTTGCAGCACAGTGCAAAGCCGCAGGTAACTCAAGTTGCCATAGTAGCATGGCCAAAGCCACAGCACAGTCTCAGGAAATCTAAGTAGCCTCAGTCAGTTGCCCTCACCGCCCTACATTCCAGCCTTTCCAGCTGCTTAAGCGGTATGCCCACCCTGGCCCTTTGCAAGGTGGCTGCTGACCACATGAAACCATCTTCCCCACCTTCCCCATCTTCATGGCTAAATCACTGCACATGACCTTAGGAAGGAAGCCTGATGTGGCCAGAAGCTTGCAAAGGCTAGGCCGGACATACTTGGTTAGCAACAGGATCAAGAAATTGCAACCGTCAGTTAAGGTGTCAGGGGCTGTGAAGGCCAAGGAGCCAAAAGGGCATAAATTAGGAAGAGAGATAGGCAGATGAGGGAAGCCCCTGTAGTTATAAGTGTTAGCGGGCTGCCAGGTGCCAAAATTTTATTCACCTGATCAGGGGCACTGCAACAGCGATAACTTCAGGAGCCAGTCATAAGTTTCTTCATTCAGTGCCACCATAACTTTGAATGATTACTGAACAATTGGTTGTAAGTGGAGGACTACTTGTACATTCCCTTGCCTTAAATCAGCTTCTTTAAAATGCTGCAGCTTGCAAAATACTGGTAGGCTATATATTGCCTTTGGTGCTCACTCAGAACAGAGCCATACTGAAATAACAATCACAGTCTTTGCCCCTTCTTCCTTCTCTTCTGTTTTAATTCCATCTGCAGAGATAACATCAGTTCAGTGAGGACTTCTGTATAAAAAACTTTTATCATTCAGGTATGCTTATTCCTCCTTTCAAAGGCAAAAAGTGGTGTCTTAAAAAAAAACAAACATTTGGGCTTCATGCAAGATTCTGAACCTTCACACACTTTTTGCACTAAACTGGTAATCCTGCTTGGAAATAAAGCACAAGGAATGGACTCTCTAGAAACACACTGCAACCTATATTCAAGAAATGCTGTTGTATCAAAAACTATAATTCAATTTCCCATTAATAGTTATATTGACTGTGAGATATATATCTATGTGAGATATAAAAAATATTTTAGATTAGAAGCTATGTTATAAAGATGTTCTATGCTAGACAATACCAATTTTTACCTTTAATTTTTGTTTCAATCGTTGGACTTCCTCTTGGATAATCTTATTTTCTTCTTGGGCTTCATACAATTTCTTTTTCACAGAATGCAGTTGTCTTTGGAAACTACTATTGCTAAGATCAAGCTTCTTCTCAAACTCCTACAATTCAGTATAATAGTAAAAGCATCATGTTTTGGTAAAAATATTTTTAAAGGGACAAAACTGAGGAATTGTTTCTATATAATTGTTTGTAAAAGAGACGCTGTGGCACAGTGGTTAGAATGCAGTACCGCAGGCTACTTCTGCTGATTGCCAGCTGCCTGCAATTTGGCAGTTTGAATCTCACCAAGCTCAAGGTTGACTCAGCCTTCCATCCTTCCGAGGTTGGTAAAATGAGGGCCCATATTGTTGGGGCAATATGCTGACTCTTAGAGAGGGCTGTAAAGCAGTGTGAAGCGGTATATAAGTCTAAGTGCTATTGCTGTTGCTATTCAGATGCTTTTCTAAAATGAAATATTTCATTTCATGGCCCTTCTCAACCCTATCAAAATACTTAAATTATAAAGAATTTCACTAATTTCTCTTATTTGTTGATGTCAGTAGTTGGATGCAATATGCAATGAGTTAGTAATTGACAGTCTTGTTATTTTCATCATGACGAAATGTCACCTAACATCTGATGAACTGAAAGGAAATATAAAGATGTATAAACTCATCAATGTATCTAATAGAAAGTCTGAACTTCAACTACTCAAGAGGCACCAAAACAGAACAAAACAAAGTGCCTTCTGTTTATCATAGGGTTTGAACAGAGTTTCATGTTTTGCTCTACCTAGAGAAATGCTGCAAGTACAAATGCAAAAAAAAGTTCCATCTGCTCTCTTTTCCAGCACTGTATTACTGAATGCTATTTTCACACAGAGTAAATTTCCCCTAACTTTCCATTGCAATTTAGAGAGGCAGCATATGGTCAGATGTATGACCTTAAAGAAGAAATAACTTGATGACAAGTTCTAGATCCTACATTAGCAAACAGTATTAAAAATTAATTCCTAGTCAAGTAAAAGTTTTATCATGGTAATAAGAAGGAAGCTAAAAGTGGTTGGAGACTTCTTGCCAGTTTTATTCAGCTTTAATAAAGTTTCATGTTATCATTAAACATTCATATTATTCTACTTCCTTTTTCATTCATTTAGACTCCTATGCTACAATTTTCAACTCATGGTGGGTGACAAAAAAAAAGAAAAGATCCCCACTCCCATGTTGCCTGTTCTCTTGATATTTACCTTATTTAATCTTCCTAATTTAAGTGTCTTTATTATCTTTTTAAACTTTTATATTATTTTGTAAGCCTTCCAGAGTCGCTTGAGCAGTGCAATGGGACACATACAAATTTAATAAGTTAAGCAAAATTAAATCAATTTTAACAATAGCACAACAATATTATATCCATATTCCCATAAACTTAACCTTAAAACTGCATTATTAATATCAAAGACAGAGTGTCAAAGTAACCTGAGAAATTTTATCCCTGTGAGTTTGATGAATGAAGGGCCTTAAATAATGGAGGGATTACTAAGAGAAGTTTGGGGACTATTCTCACCAATAATCCGTCTCTGCATCACCTCTATATAATTCCAGAAAATTCCTATTCTCCAGGTTTTCTTAGAACATAGGGAAGCTAGTGAAAGCTACTTCATCCTTTTCTATTAGCAGGTACACAAAGCAGGCCTTCTGTGAACTCAGCTCCCCTCTTACAATCTTAAGGATCCAATTAAGGATTCTAATGAATTAGTAGTATGTCAAAAGGTGAATTTAAGAATTTAATTTACAATGACATTTTATACATATTTATTTAGAAGTATAAGGTATGTTTAGAAGTAACACCCCCACTGTTTACTGGCTAAGATTTTACATCTGTGAATTATAATGGCAATATTAGTAAATAACATGTGATACTGGTTCTTTGTCAGATTCAAAGAAATCACATGACTAAATTGGCCTGTTATAGTTTAATTTTGTTTTTTCCCAAGTATGAGTGGCCAGTAACTGTATAAATATAGTGTGCACTATAGAATGTATAAAATAAAGCATCTTTTAAAATGCTTTTTAAAATGGCTCTCACCTTAATTTTCTTCTCACTATCTTCCAATCTATTTTCTGCAATTGCCAGCTTCTTAGCCAGGTCATCACGTTCAGGGAGGTTCTTATCTTCTGCAAGTTTTTTCAGTTTTTGCAAACTACTTTTAGCTTTGAATAGCTCTTCCTCTGAAGCCTTGAGTTTCTTCTCAGTTGTTTGTTCTCTTTCTTGTGTTTTTCTTAAGCGCTCCTTTAGTATTCTCATCTCATCATTATGCCGCGCCAGAAGTTGAGAGATTTCATTTTCTGTGTCTTCAAACTTATGAAGGGCTTTCTCATGTCTGTACTGAAGCTGCTTTAGTACCCTATTTTCTTTCTGCAACTCATCAAGTTTGACATGCAGCCCAGTCAGTTCATTACGAAGCTCGTTAATTTTCAGCAGCCTAGCAGAAAGCACTCGCTTTGTAACAAGACTAATATCTTTGGCAGGAGACTCCCTGGTGAGGCTCTGGGAGTAAAAACCCCAGCGGGTTCTCTTGCTGGGTGCGTATTTAGAGTAAAACTGCTTTGTGGCTGCAAAGAAATTCAACAAGGTTAAGATTACAATGAAAATGAGTAAAATCATATGAGAACTGAAATTTCTTAGATGTACAATTTCTCATAGCTTGCAAACATATTACAGCAATCTCTCAAATACTCACTTTGAAATCAGCAAATATTAACTCATGCACCGTTTATTTTTTAATCCTGATATTCTAAAAGCCTAAACAGTCTTATAAAAAGAAAATATCAGTCTAACAGTGTTCAATATTTTGGCACAGTAAAGGAGAACCTGAATTCTTCAAATCTACTGTAAAGTTTAAAAGCATTTATGGGTTAGGGTGGGAGAAGAGAAGCAATAGAGTTGGACAAAAGTAAACAAGGAGAAAAACTAAAAATAGATGACTCATCTATCTAAAATAAAACTAAAATGAAACTAATACTGTATGTGGTGTGCAAAAAATCTGAATCATTTAATGGCAGTCCATCTAGTATCATCGAGTTTTTGCAGCCCAAATACTATGCTAAACACCTTGTGACTAACAAAATATTCAGTCTGTAATTAAAAATAGAGGAGAGCTTTGTCAATCTTTTAAAAGAAAAGTGAATTATATTTTGTACTGTCTATTCATGCAACATTATTGCTAAATGAATGTTTAAATGGTCATGATCAGTTGATCTGTTAACTGAATAAGGGACTTAATACCTACTCTCTCTACTGTCTTGTACCTAAGATGCTATACTATGACGTGAAGAAAGGAGATACGTATAACTGACTAAATTCAATTAATACATATAATCACAAGAACAAAAGTATGTTCAATTTAATTACAAAGAAAAAGCAAGCCAGGGTACTTTCTGTTGAGTAAATTGTCCTTTCTCTTATTTTAAAACCTAAATGTTAATTTTTATTACAAATGTCAGCTTAGCTTTGAAATATACCATATTTCAAAGGAAATAATCTTATTTTCATATAATTCATTTAACACCATGATGCACATAGACACACACATAATAAATTGTGTTTTGCCAATTACTTACCATGATAATCTGCATGGCTTTTTAAGTTCTGTATTTTACTGCTTCTATTTACAGTTTGTATAGACTGAGTGCTGATGGTTGGAGACTGATCAGAAGCAGGAGATGAATCATCTGAGTAATATGAATTACTGCTTTTATCACTGTCTGATTTTCTGCTATGCCCAGAATCCAGACTCCTTCCTCTTTCCTCCATTACAAGAAACTTTTCCTCAAATAGTCATTTTCCAGATGAAGGCTCATTACACGGTCACTACTGGCTTCTTGTCAATTCATTACCTAAGTTTAAAAGAGTTGCTGACATCATTTTGGCAATCAATATTTCTCATGTGTCTTTTAATTCGAATTCAAAGAAGAAAATGGAAGCTGATTATAATAACCATTTTAAAATGAATGATAGTGGCCAATAATTCTTCCATTTAATTTTTAATTAAGTCTTATTTATGTACATTTGTGAAATGAACTTCTGCAGATTAGAGTTTGTTAATTATAACTGATGTTACACATTACCATTTTATCATTACTGGTAACACAACAGAGAGGTTTCTTCAAAGAAAAATATGAAAAAGCATATGCAGAAGGGCAGCACATCACTTGAAAAAATACTTAATAATAAATAATTCCAAAGAAATAGATATATGAATAAATCATGTTCAATATGAGAACATTCATAATTTTATCAATTATTAATTTATAAATACATGAAAGTTCTTTGATTTGAACATAGCCAAACATTTTTAAAGTTAAGCAAATATTTAAGATGGTGAGAATATTTGGTGTAGATTAAGTTTGGTCTGATTTAGTAAGAACACATTTTTGTTAGATTTGTCTGTACTGTGATGATGCTTAAAAATATTGAACAAAAGTTGTTTTGTTCAGTATTTTTAAGCATCATCACAAGTACAGACAAATCTAACAAAAATGTATTCTTACTAAATCAGACCAAACTTAATCTACACCAAATATTCTCTTTCAAAATGACTAATTATAGGACATGCTGCTGCTGCTGCTAAATCCTTCATATTCCCAGTGATTCTAGATTTTATTTCATCTAGAACATAGACTTCACACTTTTTATCATTGGTAGATTTGTTTTCCCCAAATTTGTCTACTCAAAATCTTTAAAAAAAAATCTAATTATGAACAGGACTATTTTTATAGTAGTATATTATATAAAATAGATCATGTAAACATTAAACAGTGGAGGAAATACTGAACAATGAACCAATATTTTGACTTTTTATGGCAACATACAGCCTTTCATGTTCTTTCATCCTAATATGAGAAAGAAAACTCTCCATAATGTTTAGCATATGGAAGTTTGCTATATTATATTTTAGTCACTAAAACTAAATGTCTCAGAGCATAAAATGTCCACCTACGGCATTTTATCTCCATCTTTTGCCGCTAACTCTAAATATCATTTGTTCATTTCATTAGTATAATGTGCGATTTCCTGTCTTCGGATGTGCATCTTCTCAATTTAATGTTCCTTCTGAAGTCAGATGTAAATTTAACCATGAAATTATGAAATTAAAGTCACCTTTAATTTTTGCTATAATTCTGATCTCATTTAATCTAAAACTACTTCAATAAATCTCCACAGATGCCTTTTGGAACAATTCCTGCCTGTGGCATGATTATTTCAACTTTAATGTTCATTTGACAAAATAAGAAAATGGAAGCTGTAATTAAAGAGAAATTGTGTAGAATTAACTGGACTGCTTTCCACAATAAGTACATTGTATAGAGATGAAAAACAGAGAGCTGAATTTTAACACATCAGTGTAGATTGCAATGGAAAAAAGTTTTCAAATTGAGGAATTCATAGTAATATGGAGTAGTCACAAACTGATACATATGTATAGGTCTCATTTCAATTTACAAATGCAGTTTAAGAAAAATTGAAGAGTTCTAGTATCTCTAAACAAAATTTTATGTAGGAATGTATTTTTTCCACATTTACATTTACTGAAAACTCAGAAATAATGTTTTAACATTACTGATGTAATTCTAGGCCATTTTTTTTCTGACAAATTGTACTGAATTTAATGGGATGTACTTTGATTATACCAACATAAAGTAGCAACCACAAAGCAAAAGCCATAACTTACTAATAACTGAGGAAAGCTTTCATAAATAAAGTAATGATGCAAATGTTCTCAGAGAAAGGTTTTACAAGTATAATGTCATACTATCTTCATTTCCTTTTAAAATTTAATTTGCTTTGAAGGTTGTGCTATGGATGTGTTTTCATAAGAGAGATTTTTAGCATTAACATTTCCCAGCAGAATGAAATGATCATATTGTGGAAATATAGCATTAAATGTAATTAGTTGCAGTAAAAATGCCCTCAATTTGAGCTTGATTCCTAGGGACCACACCATGCAGTTTTCTGGGCAGAATTATAGAAGTGGTGGTATTGAACAAATTATGTTCTTCTAGATGTTTTTTCAATGTTCCTATGTAGCCTGCAACCCTAGAATTGCTAGGCAGTTTCTCATCCAATTATAGGTACTTGCCAGGGCTGATCCTGCTTAGCTTCTGAGATCAGCAAGGGCTGGGTAGGTGGGTAGGTGCTGCCACCTGCTGAGGCAATTATTATAAACAGAAAAAAGTAATACTTATTTGAGGAAAATCCTTAAATATGTCTAAATTCAACAATAAATTCCTAAACCAGAGGTATCATGCTCTTCTGTTTGTTTTGGTGGCTTGTGACTAAGGTATGCAATTATTTAAAAAGTTACTTCCTTAGTTCTTTTTAAAACATCTTATATTGCATTGAGAAATTCTTAAACAATAAGCACATATTTAGGAAAATATATTTTTCTATTCTTAATATTATTCTCCTTCCTGTTTATTAAGGAAAGTGAAATTTACTAAGAAAATGCCAATAAATATATTATCAAGATGAATCTCAAAAGAAGCTTCTGGTAACCTTTTAAAAAAAACAAATACTAATGGTAGCCTAACTATTATTATTCAAAGTATCCTTCTAATACAGGGGGTCTCCAAACTTGGCAACTTGGAGACTTGTGGACTTCAATTCCCAGAATTCTTCAGCCAGCCATGTTTCTATGCTGGCTGGAGAATTTGGAGAGTTGAAGTCCACAGGTCTTAAAATTGCCGAGTTTGGAGACCCCTATTCTAGAATTACTATATTTCTACATTAGTTAAAGTTACAAGGTAGTAATAAATATTTAAGAGCACAGCAGGCCACCCTCAGAAGAACCTTACTGCAACCCGTGATTGGCCTGCCTTCAGCAATAGTTTCTTGCTGGTTCTGCACATATCCATGTGGACACCCAAACAAAATAGTTTTTTTATCTGTTTTGCCAATAGGGAGCTGAGCACAAATATTACTATAAACCCCCAAAGACACAGGTCTCATTGGAAAGAAAGGGAAGCAGATGTGCTGGTTTCAATATCAGATGCACACTGTCATCAAAACTGAAATTTTGAAACACTGGCAAGGACAACTCTGGGAAGGACAAGCAGGGAAATGAAGGGAATGGCTGTCATCTGCAAAGGCTAAAATGGGCCAAGACAGTTCTAATGGCTGTTGAAGATGTGCTGCTGGTTTCAGTTCAGAAAAAAGTGTGGCTTTGGGGCCTAAAATAGATTAGGCAGGCTTTGTACTGCTGAAGGCTTGTTAATACAAGTGTGATATAAAGTCCACAAAGTGTTCAAGAACACAAGTGGGGAAAGAGTGCTGGAGAAGAAAAGGGCTGGCATAGAAATAATATGCTTGTGACATTCAGTGCATTTGAAGGTGGGATAAAAAAGAAAACGAATGATCTTACTTGCAAAAGAATAATTACCTAGATGAAGGCCGATTGCCCCTTTGTCTGACTGAGATAGAGGGATAAGGCTAGATAGAGGGAGAAGGAAAAGATTGCAGCTAATACTTGTGCTCCTTCAATGCTTCAGTAAGTTAGAAAGAAGTATTAGAATAAAGTACATATTTATCAAGCTTGTATCCTAAAATACACATATTTACATGGTTAACAGTTGATCAGGGTTAACAACTGGCGTTCAGGAGAAAAAAAATATCTCACATTTAATTTTGAAAAGACTATCTTATCTACCGTAAAGGGTAAGGATAAACTGTTGACAGTAGATTGTGGAGTAATTTAAATGAATACAAATTGTATTTGCAAATCTGGATAAAGAATTGAAACTGTTTTTGCTTTTATTGATAGTCTGAATAAAGAGGAAAATCAAAATACTGTTTTGCGCTGTCTCTTTTCAATCAGGTTCATTGAACCCACAGATATACCCTGTAACATGAACCATATTATTTAAATTACTGTGGCATTAAGAGTCTGACCTATTTATTTAAATTTTCAAATAGTCTAAGAGTTTTCAACAATATTTATTGCCTAAATAAATTTTTACATTTTACATGAAATTAAACTTAGTCTGCCAGGCTCTGCCCAGATTAATACTCTGCCAACTTTTAAAGTAATTTCATCAGGCTAAAGAAATGTTAGTTTTAGAGACTATTGATTTGAGATTTATGTTACTTCAGCAATTAGAAGGACTTTTACAATTAAAAAACTTTTTTAGCTATCATGAAACACTTTCATCTAATTACTATCCTTTTAATTTTAACACACACACACATAATTCATATCATCCGTAAGGTTATTTACATTTTCTTGAGTACTGTGAGAACATACTATACATACTTTCAAATAAGGTAAGAATTTTAGCTGCCAAAATAGCTTACCTCCCAAAAAAACTGGGTTGAGATTATTCACTGATAGGCTTATTTAAGAGTATATACAAGTAGTCTTCAATTTACAAAAGTTCATTCAGTGACTGTCTGAAGTTACAACAGCACTGAAAAAAGCAACTTATGACTGTTTTTCACACTTATGATTGTTGTAGCATCCCCATGGTCACATGATCAAAATTCAGATGCTTGGCAACTGGCCTTATATTTATGACAGCTGTAGTGTCCCAGGGTCATGTGATCACCTTTTGTGACCTTCTGACAAGCAAAGTCAATGGGGAAGCCAGATTCACTTAACAACCTTGTTACTAACTTAACAACATCAGTGATTCGTTTAACAACAGTAGCAAAAAGAATTGTAAAGTAGGGTAAAACTCACTTAACAAATGTCTCGTTTAACAACAGAAATTTTGGGTTCAATAGTGGTCATAAATTGAGGCCTACTTACACTTTATCTGTAAAGTGGCATATAAAGTAGTCATGCTTCCCATATATACTTGTGAATAAGCCCATTTCTGGATAAATTGATCAAAATACCATGAAAAATACATAATCTGTCGATTATCCATAGGTAAGCCAACTGTGAAAATTAAAGCATACAAATATTTTGATGGTTAGCTTATCTGTGGCTGTGGATTTTTTCATGGTACTTGGATTAAAAATTTGAGAATCAGCTTCTCTATGAATATATGTGATCGTTTAAAATTCAGATAGATTTTGGCTAGATGGGGAAACTAGTAAAACAACCCAGAAGAAGAAAATGGTAAATCACTCTGTATGAAAAGCTGCCGGTTGAGTTTGACTGGTTGAAATTTTAATGTGCCTGGAATGAAATTAAATTTATAACAGCTATAACAGCATAGTAGAATTTAAAATCATGGAAACCTATTTCTAGCCTTTCAGAATCGTTGTATAATTTTTCCCTCATGGGTTTTATTTTCAATGATGTTCACAGTTATATAGAACATGATGTACTTCAATGTTTGTTTCTTCAGGAAATTGAATAAGTATAAGAAGGGTTTTAAAAAGACATATAGCTTCACTTGTTTACTCTGATGCAATTTTCTTCCTACTTTACCATAACATTGAATTCTCAGGCTTCAATTCAAGTACAAACTTGATTAAATTTGATGCAGTTTGTTTGATTTAACAGCTTGTGTACTGGACAAATAATACATCAATACATCAGTTCTCACAATGCAGCACAGAATTATTTTGCTTTCTCTAATGCTGATGCAATGACTTTGAGAGTATATAATTGTCATAACGAAAGCAATATTTATGTTATTCATATGCATACCTAGCCATGAAGGAAATAAAAAAGCCTAGTAAATCAGGGGTCCCCAACCTTTTGGACCTCAGGGACCACCAAGTTCATAATTTTAAATCCCGCGGACCACCAAGT
>JANHFK010004283.1:96769-108771 GCA_036250565.1 Sibynophis collaris
GATGAGAAGTGAAACATCTTCAAAGAAAAACCAGAAAATCCAGTTGCATTTTTTAAAAAGCACCTTTGGGACTTTCTGACCTGGATGGCTGAGAATCTCCATAGACATGGAAGATTCTGAAGATCCTGACCTTCACTAGTAAGAAATGCCATTATTATTCTTTTTAAAAGAGTACTTTATTTAGTATCTCAGAATCTGCTACTTTAAGAAAGAGGATTCCTCAAGCAAATTTTGGAATTTT
Source organism: Sibynophis collaris (assembly GCA_036250565.1). NCBI lineage: Eukaryota > Metazoa > Chordata > Lepidosauria > Squamata > Sibynophiidae > Sibynophis > Sibynophis collaris. The sequence goes on from JANHFK010004283.1 coordinate 97,011, forward strand.
CTTTTGTTATTATTAGTTTAGTGATTGAGTGGGTGAGTAGAATAGATTGTTTGTGTCCTAATTAAGCTACAAAGTGGATGTAGTATGAATGAACATTCTATATTTTATTTTGAATAAACTCTGCAGAAACCTTCAACTTTTTTGACTTCTTAAACCAAAAGATTTCATGGGGAAACTCTTAATTAGCACTATTTTAGGAAGGCAGATTGGTATTAAAAGGATGAGAAGATAAGAGAAGATTACCCCTAAACAGGGGGTTGGACCAGAAGACCTCAAAGGTCCCTTCCAACTTTGTTATTCTAAGAGAAGTTCTAAGGGAAGATAACACCAACAGCAAAAGCTCAAAAATGTTTCCAAGAGAAATGAAAAATAAATTCTCAAGCTTCCTGGGAATAATAGGATAATGAAATAGAAAATCTGAGAGATTGCAAATCAGGTTTTAGGTCATCGTAATCTATTGCCAAAGATTCCCTCTTAGCATACACTATAACGTAATAGATGCTTTTATAAAAAGTTATTTCTGTCTGAATATTTATGACCAGTTCTTTTACAACAGTTAAGGGTTTAGCAAACCCATTACCTATTTTTGAACAAGTGCCTGTAAAGCAGAGAAACCTTGCAGTTCCAACATCTCTCTGCAACAGGCTGCTTTCTAAGGCTTCTGAGAAAAATGTCTGGAAATTAGTGTTCAGCTACCTGATCGAAGATAAGCTTAAACTGCTGTGTGGCTGAAATGCATTGTTGATATAGAAGCTTTCAACTACCACTATGGCTGTACTTTGCCTCACTTTCACTCACAAAAGAGTATTATTCATTAGAATAAATTCACATGCTGTTAAATTCATTTATATAGCCAGAAGCCCATAAAAAGAATATAGACGAAAGAACAAGCTGAATAATGAGATCTAATCTATGTAAAATAAGCCCCAGAAGAAATGTCCTTTACTTTGATAATATCCCTTGAAACAAGATCCCCTACTGGAAATCACAATAAAATGAGAGCTTGGGAAAACTCACCAGCAAAGTAAGGTTGCCTTCCTAAAAATAATAGCTCCCCAAGCCAACCGACCTCATGATCCTAAAGAGCATTTTTCATTAAGAGCAATAAAATCTCTTTGATTTCCTGAAGTTACTGGGAAAATAGAAATGGGGAGGGGGGAGGGGGTCCCCGTATGCACCCACTCTTTATTAAAATGTACAGATGAAATCTCAGCTTGTGGTTTACACAGAAAAGGATCCAAAAGTCCATTCAGAAGAAGACAATGGCTCAACTCCAGCTTTATATCAAATATATTTAACTAGGAGTTTCTGCTCTCTGGTGCTGGAGCAGATTGATAGGTCAGGAGACAGCCAGCAAATACACTGCAGGGGGTCCATCCCCACAATATTTACTAGCTATTTATAAGTCTAAAGAGTCTAAAGAGCTTATTGGAAATTTCTCACAAAGCTTGTGATAGAGCGTCTACATTTTCTCCCTAGTTCTTTAAAAACTAGATTTCAATTATTGTATTGTTGTCATAAAGACATAGAAGGTTGGTAGAAAACCAAGAAAGCAAGCATAATAAAACCAGAGTATGCATTTTCATAATTTTTCAAATGCCATTTGGATTATAGACTATTTATGACTATATAATCAAGCTGATATATATATATAAGAAATGGTTAAAATAAATAGCATGTAATAAAACACAGATATCTGCAGTTTTGATGCCAAAAACACAGATTTTTTTTAAAAAATGTTGACATATACATGTGTATTTAAATATAAGTCTTTTGGGGTTTCAAATGCCTATATAATCTTTAGGGTATAGGATTAATCTTGCTTCCAGAAGTTGTGAATGGTCCAACACTGGAAATTTTAAAGAAAAGATTGGACAACCATTTGCCTGAAATGCTATAGGGCTTCCTGCCTGAGCAAGGGGTTGGACTAGAAGACCTCCTAGGTCCCTTCCAACTCCATAATTCTGTTCTGTTCCATTCTTATGTACTCTTACATATTATATATTGGGTAGTAGATTCTATTGAAAATAAACGGAGATCTATCTAGACAACATTGCTGAGTCAGACTTTCAATCCAAATACAGATAGTTCACGACTTACAACCAGAGTTTATGTTGCTCAGTAAGACAGTTGTTAAGTTAGTCATACTTTATTTTATTTGTCACAGTTGTTACGCAAATCACAATATATCTGATCATGTGCTCATTAAGCATTAATCGGGCTTTCCACATTGACTTTGCTTTTCAGAAGCTGGCTGAGAAGGTGGCAAAGGGTGGTCACATGACAACATGACAATGCGACCATTGGAAGTACATGCTGGTTGCCAAGCACCCAAATTTTGATCACATAACCGTGAAGATGCTGCGATGGTCACAAGTGTGAGGATCAGTTATAAGTCTTCATTCCTGCATATTTTAACTTTACAGATTTTACATAGGGTTACATAGATTTTACATCTCATCTTACTTTGATGTCATTGGATTGAAGTAAACTTTTTTCAGTGCCATTGTGGCTTTAAGAAATTACTAAATCAATGGTTTTAAGTGATTATCTGCACTAATTTGAAAATTACATCTTTACATCATCCACTGAAAGAATTGTCACTGTATTCAGAGGTGGAATTCACTTACCTTCCCTATCAGTTCGCAAACGTGAGCGCATACGCCACCTCCGTACATGCGCATGGCCTTCTGTGCGTGCGCAGTAGTCGCGCATTAGGTCCGGCTGGGTGGGAAGAGACTCCTGCAATCTCCCCTACCAGTTTGCGCGATTCGACAGAACCGGCTGAATCTCGCCACTGACTGTACTCAGCAAACTCTTGTAACACTTTTTCTTAACACATTTGTACGATTCGGCATATATGTAAGATGCTGTGATGGAATGTGTGGATGACCTTGGGGAACGAAGGGAAGAGATGCTGCCTAGGAAACACTCAGTGGTTCAATGGTCAGAGAAAGAAGGACCGGCCCCAAATGGATCAAGCAGTTAAAAGTGATGGTGGGAAATTTGTTCTTCGGAACTTTCAAGATTCTGCTAATGTAGCCTTATAATAAAGTAGAATTAGTTCATCTAATTGTGTTTCCTGTCTGGTTTACCTGGGAGGGTAAATTTTTTGAAGTATCCTAGATTAGGCCATGATGCTCATTTCTAGTGAATATTGATAGTCTTCAGCTTACAATGGTTTGTTTGGGGACTGTTCCAACTTACAACAGCACTGTAAAAAGTGACTCATGACCATTTTTCAAACTTACGATCGTTGCAGCAACCCCACAGTCACATCATAAAAATTCAGACAATTGGCAACTGACTCATATTTATGACCGTTGCAGTGTCCTCAGAGTCATGCAATCCCTTTTTGCGACCTTCTGACAAGCAAAGTCAATGGGGAAGCCCCATTAATAACCATGTGACTGACTTAACAACTGCAGTGATTCCCTTAACAAATGTGGCAAGAGAAGTCGTAAAATGAGGTAATACTCATTTAACAAATTTCTCACTTGGCACCATAAATTTTGGGCTCAGTTGTGATAAGTAGAAAGCTACCTGTATTGACTTGAGGCACTGAAGTGGAGTGTTTGATTTTCCAAGTTGAGGTACTGCCTTAATTTGGTGATCAGTATTAGGATGGCCTTGCTTAATAATGCTCGGTCACGAGAGGATTAAATTATAGAGAAATAATTCAGAAAAAAATATGGATATTTTTGATAATTGGTAGCATTGCTGAACTGTTGCCAGAGTTTATCTTCGTTCCTGCGTGCCAAACCCCTGTGATATTTTAACTTTACATATTTTACATAAGGTTACATAGATTCTACATCTCAGCTTACTTTGATTCATTGGATTGAAGTATAATGAGAACTGATTATCTGAAGAGGAGATAAATGTTCTTGGTTAGTTATACACAGCCCACCCTTCATAAAATTGTAATGAATCAGAATTCCTGAGGGAAGAAATAAATATGAAATCAATTTAATCAATTTAATATCTCAAGATAAATCTTGCAATATTGTAATAATTGGAATAATTTTGTTCTAAGCACTTGACTAAAGTCTCGTGCCAATGGGAAGTCTTATTATTAATATGAATTCTAAACTTAGAAGAACCCAATTGTAATGATTTCTACAGTATGAATCACGGGCAAACAGCACCCCGTGTCTTAAAAAAGGAAAAAGAAAAAAAAACAGAAAATGCAACCATTTTTTAGAAGACATTATTTTGCAGCTATTGTAATTTAGTCCATAATGTCATTAGACACTCAAAGAGTCATGAAACAAGATATATAAATGGTAGCTTATCAGAGCAATGCTGACATTGTAATAAAGAAATTGAATAATTAATATCAAATATATTGTGTTCCACTTGACAGTATGTGCAGCTCAAAAGTATTATTATATATTATATATTCTATTGCACCCATCAACGTAATAGCCACCAAGATAATCACATATCTTGAGCATTATATACTATGGAACACTGAAGACTGAGCAGCTACAGGGCCTGGCAAATACAATGTTTTTTCAGGATTTTTTTTTAAAAAGAAAAGGTAATTGTTGTACTGCTTGTTGGAAAAAAACACAACTTTTTAGAAGAAATATACTTAATTAATAGCATAAGAGGGAGGGAGGGCCATTTCAAATTGGTACCTACTATGGTAGATGTGTTGAATGATAAGCTCTATAATTCTTATCCAGCATTTCTCTATTTTACTCTTTATACAAAGAAATTGTGTTGAAGATGGATGGATTTATATTCATAAGATGGAAAAATTTAATATAGTTTGTTATATCTGGAGCATGAAGCAAGGATTCCTGAAATAGTACATTTTTAGCCATAGTGCTTACCATTTGGCTTTGGACATTTGTCTTCTTCTAGTCTAATTTAGTTGTTATTTTTTTTATAATGGATGATAGATCTACCAATGTTATAACACTGGTTGGATGATGGAGTAGAGATCAAATGTTATAAGAAATAGGTGTTTTTTTTAATGAACATACAAACAAACTTATTGGGATGTTTACATGCTAAAGGCACTTTTAACCGTATCTTTTTCATCTTTCTAATAGTTTTCTTAATTTAATTTAAACCCATCTAATCAGACTTCAATCTTAATCTTTAGACTATTTAATATAATTTTCTGCCCATATATTCATTTCCCTTCTCTTAGTTTCATTCCTCCCTGATTATTGATCTCTTTTGTAATTATCTTGATTCCTTTTATTATTTTATAAGTTTACTGTTATACTTTTATTGCCTTTATTATCTCTCCCCTCTTTGTCTCCACTCTCTTTTTAACTGTTCATTGTTTTGCTTCTTCCTTCTTTCTGAGTTTGAGGTTGGTTCTCAGAACAGAATACTATAGTTGCCCATTTCCTGTTCCTTTGCCTTCATCCTTCTCCAAATGTGAAATTCTTCTTTGACTGAATGAAGGAGTCTCTTTTGTTGACTTTCTCTTTTCCTTGGTCCAGCTCCTCATTTATTTATTTTCCACACAGTTGCTTTCTAACTCTTCTTTGTGGCCCTAGCAGCATTCACTCATCTTAAGTAGAGTCTACATAACAGAAGTTATGGGAAGTGACCTTTTTTCTCCAATTATGTTCTCTTCTAGGTCAATCTTGCCTGGAATATGTTATATTGCTGATTACCATTTCTCTGCAACTATTAGTTCTATGCAAATTATAGCAATAATCCTCCTTTCAGAAAAGCCATTCCTCCTTGGAATGTCACTTCAACTCTAAGATGCCTACTATTTATGGTTTTGAGGTTGGTAATGGTTGTCTTCTTTCTCTCTCCCAATATCTTTATCTTGACATTGTCAGCATCTCTTGTTCGGCTCTTCTTCCATTGCTAGCTAGGAATTGTTCCTAATTAATATTCCTGATGGAAAGGTGCTTGTCTTCGTGTCATAGGACATGCACTCCTAGTGAAGACACTCAGATGGATAATGATCTTGGTGAACAGCAGGCAAGGACTGAACTCTCACGCAATGTGACAAGGTTGTTTTGCAGATGAAACAGAGGGAGTCCTTTATGTCATTCATTCTTAATACAACAAAATAGTAATAAAAATATGTTGTGGAGCTGTAATTCCAAGATGGATTGCATTGTTTTTTCATGAATGCAAGAAAGAGGTACTATGAAGAAATCCCCATGTAAATATGGGTTTGTGAAAAGAAGCAATGTGTCACATTAAGAGCAATTTTTACAAACTTCTATCTGTTTCGGTCAATTTTTTTATGGTGGCTTTTTTTTTTCCATTCAGTGGACAGAATAGATTCTGCTTGCCCTGAAATCATGAATGCCTTGCTGAACATTATCTTGTTTAGATAAAATTGTATTGGCATACTCAGCTTCTCAGTCAAATACCACTACATGGCCCTGGTCAGTGGGGACACTCATTTGGACTTTCTCCTGTTGCATTTTCAGTGGCCGATCTCATTTTTCATGTATATTACAGCATGTCATTAATCCATGGTTCTCAAACTTCAACATCAACATAATATCTAGACTATAACCTTGCCACAATTAGAACAACAAAAAATCACTTGATAAGAATGTATAGTCAATTATAGTTCAGATCACATACAATATGCTTTATGATGACAATCTCTAACACACTAGGCTGCACAAATTTTAAAGTAAAAAGATATGGAAGATGAGAGCATAAATAGAAACAAAACATGTAGAGCTAAGAAAGTGTAAATATCAACATGTGAGGTTGATATCAAAAAGCGAGGAGGAGAAAATCAAACCCATTGATCTTCATTTAGGAAAAATCAGAACCACTGGGTCTCCTAATTGCAATCCAGACAAATGAGCTACATGAATATAGTGGTAAATTATTTTGAAAGAGAGTAATAGACCTAGGAATTCACACTCTGTATTTCTTTTGTTTTGTGTAAGTCAATAACTAGGATAACTATATATTTTTCATCCTCAAAACAGGATGCAAATAATCAGCATCATTTCATTACTTGAACTGTAATTGTCAGCAATCACTGTATCTGCATTAGGTTTCTTCAACTAAAGCCTTCAAACTGTTTCTTTCAAGCAACATTCTATTCCTGAGTCAAAATACTATTACTTTTGAAAATCCTTACCTTAAACATATTCAACAATCAGAACAAGCAATAATCCAGAGGACAATTAGTCTCAATTCATCAAGTCCACATTATCAGACTACATAAACATAATATTATTGAAGAACACACTAATCCTTCTCATCCATCTTTGTTTTTTGTCAAAATAGCAATGAAAATCAGTAATGGCATCAGTGAATGTATATACGATATGTTTGGCAAATGGTTGTATCAGCCAAACCTATTCCAAGATGCACAGCCCAGAATTCGTCACTATCCTAATAAATGTCCTGGGTGAAAATGGCTATCAGCACCGTACTCATTGAGCAAGCTAAAAACAGAAACTTATTCAATCATATTCAACTAAGTTTTTGTTTCATTGTATGGAGCATTACTACATAGAGGGTAATATATGACTCAACATTAATAGATAACATTCAAGTATGTAACATCCCAGATTGCTGTTACTGAAAACATGGGACATTAAGTCCTTGGGAGGAATTCTCAGCTAAAAAGAGAAAATCTTAAGAATCCCTCAGGATTCATCATCTGTTACCAGAAGACAGTATGGTTCTCATATTGGATGTTTGCAGTTTACAGGCTACAGAGCAAACCTGGAAGGAAGACTGAATTGATTGGTCACTCAAATTATCTTCAGCCAATTATTCAGTTCAGTTTTAGTTCCTAGGCAATGAAAATGTACAACTGAAAACTGATCTTAGTGTAGGATTTTTGGTATATGTTATACCACACAGAATTCCTTTTTGCACTGAATAGCCATATAAATGGGTTTAGTAAAGAAATAAATAAAATATATGTGTAAAACAGGAACCTGTTGATGAGGTTGTTTTTCATCCTGCAGTTTCATCTCTGACTTTAAAATATATAGTGCAATCTTAGACATGTCTATGCATGAATATATTCTATTGAGATCAATGAGTCTTAGGATTTTTCAAATTTGGGGTTTTATATATAATTACTTTGCCTTATTCACATAATTTATAAGAACTACAGAATATTTTGTCTTCTACCTATAGCTTTATTTCTCACTACCTGTCTCATTATAGAGAAAAATATATGAATAGAACAAAGAATGAATGTGCTTTAATTGGTAACACTAAAATCCATTTATGGAAGTACATTCCCAACAGAAAAATGCCAATAGAATTGCACAGCCTGTATATGTTTAATGTAGGTTACAAGTGAGTCACCTGTATAAATGGCCAATTAATAGGCTAGCTTTAGTTTAGCATTTGGGGAATTGTAGTCCCAACACCTCTGGAGAACTCTAAGTTGAAATATGAGCCTTTTTACATTCTTATATTGCCCTTGTTCTGACAAAAATGGAAAATGATGATTTATAGGAGAAGCTTGCAATATTAATGTTGTATCAAAATTGAAACTTCATGTATTATATTGGAGAAATCATGCAGCCTCTTTTCCTTGCAGTTCTAATGCTGTTTGTTGAGTATTCTATGATTGTGAAGAATGAGTTATTTCGGCTTATCTCTTTCAATATTTGATGATGCGTCTTCAGATCCCTCCAGGACTTCACAATGGCTTGCAGTCTACCTTATTGATTATTATTACACCTGATTGACAGATCTTCTCATCAGAACCTTTCAATATGCATTTTTCAAAATGCAGAGAAGGGCTGATTCTGGAGCAGAGCTGTATGCATCTCCCCCAAAGTAATAGTTAACTAGCAAATCTCTATTCCCCCCGCCCCATAAAATTTCTTCTGTCTCTTAATAAGTACTGGTTGAAGACAATGTGCTTATCAATTTGTTTCAGGGCAATACAAAACTAGTTATATAGATCTCACATCTCATTATGTATGCACAGAAGAAGAGTAGAATATTTTTTCAGTGTATGTTGAATTTAAGTTGAAATGATGAAATCCAATCAGGGTATCATTTTTCCTAATATGTCTCTCTTTCCCACTTGGATTAATTTCACTTTCTTTCACATGCACACTTGTATCTCGGCTATTATTTTCAAGCATGTCCTATCAAAAGCATATCTAATAGAAGCATTACTTTCAAGATGTCAAAGATGGCAGATTCTGCCTAATAAAATCTTACAAATACACAAGTGATGGGAGCAACTAGGATCACTTTTGTATGCTTTGCACTGCCTTTGTAGTTTTGAAGATGGTATAACATAATTTAATTGGATTAAAAATCCTGTCTCTTGAGGAATGGAAGCCCAATGAAATGTCAACTATGCTGTCACTCTCCTTCAGGCTAAACTCATTAGAACAAAGACTAAAGATGAAAATCATCTAAGACAGAATCTTTCATTGAAAACCAGAAGGCCACACACCTTATGGTTTGGTTTTTTTAAAAAAAAAATCAGATATGAAGGCAGGGATAAAGTGATCAGGAGGATTTCATACCCTTTTAACTCTTTGGTATTTCACATTTATATGCAATTAAATACCATGCAAAACTTCGTTGGTGCTTGTCATTTTACCAACAGCCGTTCTTCAATTGTAGCAGTGCTAGAGAATATTTTCTAATTTACCCTCATGGAAGTATGGATTAATACACTATATATCTATCTACAAAGAATTAGTTTCCCTTTTACAAGTCAGGTGCTGAGGTTATTCATCAAGAGGTTAGGGCAAAAAGGAGAAGGCAAGAGCGAGGGAGAAGGAGAAAGGGAAAGATAAAATGCTTCATTTGAATTAGAAGTGATATTTCAAAATGCACATGCTTATTATGAAGAGTAATAAAATCTGGCATTTTCTATTGTCAGATGGTTTATAAAGGCTAAATTTCTTGATTTATTTAAATAGACAGGAAGGTGCAAACTACAAAAAAAAAAGTGCTATATACTGAAGGCATGTGAATTACCTCCTTCCCAAGGATAATGCAAATTAGAAGTGTGTAAAGCTTTGTCTGCACCTGGGATCTTTAATGAGGATAAAGAAAAATCAGACAGAAATTCTCCTGGGAACTGAGCGGATCGTTATTTGAATAACCTGCAGTGAATTCTAATCAATGCGACGTGACTTTGAAAATGAATGTGGTCTTTCTACCTGCTGTATTCAAGCCATAATATTAATCATAACTTCATGCTACAGTAAAACCTATGACAAATGGTTATTCAGTGGACTAACAAAAAGATCATTTGCACCAGGGAAACACCAAGCTTATAAATCCCATTCTCTCTGTGTTGAGAGAGAGAGAGAGAGAGAGAGAGAGAGAGTGCAATGGGGAGGAGGACAGGTTTCCACAAGTCTGTTATTTAAAGAAACAAGAATTGTTTGGAGATGCATGCAAAATTTACATTGCTTTCCATCAGAGGTGACATCTGCAACTCAGCTCATATTTTATTCTGCTGAGCATGCTGTTAAGCATTATAATTTACCCGAAACTATGTATTTAGTCTGAAGACAAGGTTTTTGCAAGACTGATATTATTTGTCCCCCATCTGATTGAAGAGACCGATATTTTTTTTTTTTATCCACTGCAAACTGGCTTTTTATAGGTCTTTCATTGCGATAGTCTTGTAAAAGTCAGTGCTGACAGTTTACTAGTCTAAGTTTAACCAACATTATTCAGTTGCAGAATTTGTGGGAATTTATATCCGACTATAAGTGGCATGATTTTTTAGAATTTGGCCAGTATATCTTTTTCCAGAGGCCTTCAAATTCTGCAAATCAAAGGCCATTCTAACTAATAGATGCATTGCTTTGTTATATATTATACCTTCTTTCTGTTCAAGCTGTTGTCTGTGTCTAGATACGGCTTACAGAAATGGGTTAATTGCTACAGCTATTTACAGATGTGCAAAGTAAACAAGGGTAAAGTGATGCATATTGACAGAAAAATCCAGCTTTCAGTTATACATTAATGGGATCTGAGCCGGATCTGACTGACCATGAAAGGGATCTTGGAATAATGGTGGACAGATTGATGGAAATGTCAACCTAGGGTATAGCTGTTGCTCTGTGTGTGTGAGAGAGAGGGGAGAGGGAGGGAGGGGGAGAGGGAGAGAGAGAGTATGGTGTACATACTAGCTTTTGTAATTTATATTTTCACTTGTCTATATTAGCTCCCGCTATCCTATTTGTATCTCAGTGGTTAGAATAAATTCTTTCATTTATTTAAGCGCTGTCGATGGATGTGTGTCTGTATCAGCTCCATCGCTTCTCGGCCTTTTGGCTAAGATGAAGTGTAGCCTCATCATCTTCCAGCATGACCCATCCTCAGGTACACCTCACAGTTCCTCAGTAGGCATTACCACTGATAGGCACCCTGAACTACATGCCGTCACCTAACACAGCATTCTTGAAGAAGTAAGTGTGTAACATGGGCTACATCTTAATGGCATTGGTCTCTGCCCTGTTGAAGGGGGTCTACAGAACCACAGGAGGGCCCATACTTACCAGCTGCTAGAAACAGCTGGACTTGGATACTGGCTGGGGAATTCTGGGAATGGAAGTCCACTTATTTATTTTTTAAAATAATTTTTATTAAACATTAAAAAAACAAAAAAAGAATCTTTAACAATTTTTTCTTTCCAACAATTTTGCATCAGTAAAACATTTCTTACTTATCCATTTTTTCTCCCTTATTTCAGTGTATCCTTTATACATATAATTCTAATATTAATTTATTTACATATATACATATAAATAACAGTGTACACAATTTCATTTCTACAATCTGCATTTTT